>OZ030022.1:49080000-49165000 GCA_964023405.1 Apodemus agrarius | reverse complement strand
ACCATTTGCCTACAAATTGCATGAATTCATTATTTTTAATTGCTGAGCAGTATTCCATTGTATAAATATACCACATTTTCTGTATCCATTCCTCCTTTGAGGGACATCTAGGCTCCTTCCAACTTCTCACTATTATACATAAGGCTACTATGAACACAGTGGAGCATGTGTCTTTATTGTATGCAGGGGAATCCTCTGGGTATATGCCCAGGAGTGGTATGACAGGGTCCTCTGGAAGTGTCATGCCCAATTTTCTGAGGAACTGCCAGTCTAATTTCCAGAGAAGTTGTATCATTTTGCAATCCCACCAACAGTGTAGGAGTGTTCCTTTTTCTCCACATCCTCGCCAGCAAGTGTTGTCCCTTGAGTTTTTAATCTTAGCCATTCTGACTGGTGTGAGGTGGAATCTCGGGGTACTTTTGATTTGCATTTCCCTGATGACTAATGATGTTGAACATCTCTTAAGGTGCTTCTCAGGCATCTGAATTTCTTCTGGTGACAATTCTTTGTTTAACTCTGTACCCCATTTTTGATAGGGTTATTTGGTTCTTTGGGGTCTAACTTCTTGAGTTCTTTGTATATATTGGATATTGGCCCTCTGTCAGATGTGGGGTTGGTGAAGTTCTTTTCCCAATTTGTTGGTTGCTGTTTTGTCCTTCTGACAGTGTCCTTTGCCTTACAGAAACTTTGTAATTTTATGAGGTCCCATTTGTCAATTCTTGATCTTAGAGCATAAGTTATTGGTGTTCTGTTCAGAAACTTTCCCCCTGTGCCCATATCCTCCAGGGTCTTCCCCAGTTTCTTTTCTATTAGTTTCAGTGTGTCTGTTTTATGTAGAGGTCCTTGATCCACTTGGAGTTGATCTTAGTACAAGGAGATAAGAGAAGAATTTGCATTCTTCTGCATGTTGACCTCCAGTTGAACCAGCACCATTTGTTGAAGAGGCTATCTTTTTTCTACTGGTTGGTTGTAGCTACTTTATCAAAAGTGACCATAACTCTGTGGGTTCATTTCTGGGTCCTCAATTCTATTCCATTGGTTTACTTGCCTGTCACTATACCAATACCAAGCAGTTTTTAGCACAATTGCTCTGTAGTACTGCTTGAGGTCAGGGATACTGATTCCCCCAGAAGTTCTTTTATTGTTGAGAAGAGTTTTAGCTATCCTGGGTTTTTTGTTACTCCAGATGAATTTTAGAATTGCTCTTTCTAGATCTATGCAGAATTGATTTGGGATTTTGATGGGGATTGCATTGAATCTGTAGATTGCTTTTGGCAAGATGGCCATTTTTACTATATTGATCCTGCCAATCCAAGAGCATGGAATATGTTTCCATCTCCTGAGGTCTTCTCCAATTTCTTTCTTCAAGGACTTGAAGTTCCTATCATACAGATCTTTCACTTGTTTGGTTAAAGTCACACCAAGATACTTTATATTGTTTGTGGCTATTGTGAAGGGTGTTATTTCCCTAACTTTTTTCTGAACCTGCTTGTCCTTTGAGTACAGGAAGGCTACTGATTTGACTGAGTTGATTTTATAACCAGCCACTTTGCTGAAATTGTTTATCAACTGTAGGAGTTCTCTGGTGGAGTTTTTTGGGTCACTTAAGTATACTATCATATCATCTGCAAATACTGATAGTTTGACTTCTTCCTTTCCAAATTATATCCCTTTGACTTCCTTATGTTGTCTAATTGCTCTCGCTAGAACTTCAAGTACTATAACTTCAAGTACTATATTGAAAAGATATGGTGAGAGAGGGCAGCCTTGTCTAGTCCCTGATTTTAGTGGGATTGCTTCAAGTTTCTCTCCATTTATTTTGATGTTGGCTACTGGTTTGCTGTATATTGCTTTTACTATGTTTAGGTATGGGCCTTGACTTCCTGCTCTTTCCAGGACTTTTAGCATGAAAGGATGCTGAATTTTGTCAAATGCTTTTTCAGCATCTAATGAGATGAACATGTGGTTTTTTCTTTTAGTTTGCTTATGTAGTGGATTACATTGATGGATTTCCATATATTGAACCATCCCTGCATCCCTGGGATGAAGCCTACTTGATCATGGTGAATGATTGTTTTGATGTGCTCTTGGATTCGATTGGCAAGAATTTTATTTAGTATTTTTGCATCAATAATCATAAGTGAAATTGGCCTGTAGTTCTCTTTCTTTGTAGGATCTTTGTGTGGTTTTGGTATCAGTGTAATTATGGCTTCATAGAACGAGTTGGGCAGTGTTCCTTCTGTTTCTATTTTGTGGAATAGTTCAAAGAGTATTGGTGTTAGGTCTTCTTTGAAGGTCTGATAGAGTTCTGCACTAAAACCATCTGGTCCTGTACTTTTTTTGGTTGGGAGACTTTCTATAACCTCTTCTATTTCTCTAGGAGTTATGGGACTGTTTAGCTGATCTAATTGATCCTGATTTAATTTTGGTATTTGGTATCTGTCTAGGAAATTGTCCATTTCCTCCAGAGTCTCCAGTTGTGTTGAGTATTGTCTTTTGTAGTAGGATCTGATGATTTTTTGAATTTCCTCAGTTTCTGTTGTTATATCCCCCTTTTCATTTCTAATTTTGTTAATTTGGATACTTTCTCTGTGTCCTTTGGTTAGTCTGGCTAAGGGTTTATCTATCTTGTTGATTTTCTCAAAGAACCAGCTCTTATTTTTATTGATTATTTGTATGGTTCTCTTTGTTTCTACTTGATTGATTTCGGCCCTTAGTTTGATGATTTCCTGTCTTCTACTCCTCCTGGGTGAATTAGCTTCTTTTTCTTCCAGGGCCTTCAGGTGTGCTGTTAAGTTGCTAGTGTATGCTCTCTCCAGTTTCTTTTTGGAGGCACTCAGGGCTATGAGTTTTCCTCTTAGCACTGCTTTCATTGTGTCCCATAGATTTGGGTAGGTCGTACCTTCATTTTCATTGAATTCTAAAAAGTCTTTGATTTCTTTCTTTATTTCTTCCTTGACCAAAGTGTCATTGAGTAGAGTATTGTTCAATTTCCATGTGTATGTGGACTTTCTGTTGTTCTTGCTATTGAAAACCACTTTTACTCCATAGTGATCTGATAGGAGGCATGGAATTAGTTCGGTCTTCTTGTATTTGTTGAGGTTTGTCTTGTGACCAATTATATTATCAATTTTGGAGAAGGTACCATGTGGTGCTGAGAAAAAGGTATATTCTTTTGCTTTAGGATGAAATGTTTTATATATATATACATATATATATGTATATGTGTATATATATATATGTATATGTGTGTGTGTATATATATATATATCCATTATATATATATATCCATTATATATATATATATCCATTATATATATATATATATATATATATATATATCCATTAAATCCAATTGTTCCAAAGCTTCAATTAGTTTCACTGTGCCCGTGTTTAGTTTCTGCTTTCCTGATCAGTCATTGAGGAGAATGGTGTTGAAGTCACCCACAATTATTGTGTTAAGTGCAATGTGTGATTTAAGCTTTAGTAAAGTTTCTTTTACGAATGAGGGTGCCCTTGCATTTGAAGCATAGATATTCAGTATTGAGAATTCTTCTTGGTGGATTTTCCCTTTGACCAGCAAGAAGTGACCTTCCGTTTCTCTTTTGATGATTTTAGGTTGAAAGTCAATTTTATCTGATATTAGAATGGCTACTCCAGCTTGTTTCCTGAGACCATTTGCTTGTAAAATTGTCTTCCAGCCTTTTACTCTAAGGTAGTATTTGTCTTTGACACTGAGATGTGTTTCTTATATGCAGCAAAATGTAGGGTCCTGTTTCCGTATCCAGCCTGTTAGTCTGTGTCTTTTTATTGGGGAATTGAGTCCATTGATGTTAAGAAATATTAAGGAATAGTAATTATTACTTCCTGACATTTGGGGCATTATTTTTTATATTTGAGTGGTTATCTTCTTTTGGGTTTGATGAGAGGGAGTTTCTATCTTGCTTCTTCTGGGGTGTGGTTCCCCTTGTGCTAGTGTTTTTCCCCTATTATCCTTTGTAGGGCTGGGTTTGTGGATAGATCTCGTGCAAATTTGGTTTTGTCATGGAATGCCTTGGTTTCCCCATCTATGGCGATTGAGAGTTTTGCTGGGTATAGTAGTTCTGGTTGAAGTTTGTGTTCTCTTAGAGTCAGCATGATATCTGCCCAGGATCTTCTAGCTTTCATGGTCTCAGGTGAGAAGTCTGGTGTAATTCTGGTAGGTCTTCCTTTTTATGTTACTTGGCCTTTTTCTCTTACTGCCTTTAATATTCTTTCTTTGTTTAGTACATTTGGGGTTTTGATTATTATGTGACAGAGGTATTTCTGTTCTGGTCCAGTCTGTTTGGGGTTCTGTAGGCTTCTTGTATATTCATGGGCATCTCTCTCTTTAGGTTGGGGAAGTTTTCTTCCATAATTTTGTAGAAGATATTTGCTGGCCCTTTAAGTTGTAGATCTTCACTCTCATCTGTACCTATAATCCTTAGGTTTGGTCTCATTTTGTCCTGGATTTACTGAATGTTTTGGGTTACCAGCTTTTTGCATTTTGCATTTTCTTTAATTGTTGAATCCATGGTTCCTATTGTATCTTCAGCATCTGAGATTCTGTCTTCTATCTCTTGTATTCTATTGTTGATATTTGCATCTATGACTCCTGATTTCTTCCCAAGGTTGTCTATCTCCAACGTTGTCTCCCTTTGCGATTTCTTAGTTGTTTCTACTTCTGATTTTAGATTCTGGATGGTTTTGCTCAGATCTTTCACTTGCTTGTTTGTGTTTTCATGTAATTCTTTAAGGGATTTTTGTGTTTCCTCTTTTATGACTTCTACTTGTTGACCCACGTTCTCTTATATTTCTTTAAGTGATTTTTGTGTTTCCTCCTTATTGGTTTCCATTTTTTGATCCATATTCTCCTGAATTTCTTTAAGTGTTTTTTGTGTTTACCTTGTAAGGGCTTCTAGCTTTTGATCCATTTTCTCCTTTATTACTTTAAGAGATTTATTTATGTGTTCCTCTATCAGCATCCTGACCAGTGATTTTAGATCTGAGTCTTGTTTTTCTGGCATGTTGGGTTATCTGAGACTTATTGCTGTCGGGAAACTGGGTTCGGATGCTGCCATATTGTCTTGATTTCTGTTAGTATAGATCTTACGTTTGCCTTTTGCCATCTGGTTATCTCTGGTGTTAGTTGGTCCTGTAGTTACTAGCTGGTGCTTGAATCTCCTGTGGGCTCGTAAGGCTATTTCTCCACAACTGGGACACCTGAACCACTGCCCTGCAGGGCTCCTGCTCACAGATTGCTGACAGGTGGCCTGAGTCCCCAGAGGTCTTAAACTGGGATATCTCGGGTACCTGGTTCCGCCTGCTAGGTCGAAACAGCCGGGAAGATGGCTGAGGCTGCAGGAAGTGCAGGGTCCGCCTTCAGGGCCCAGAGCCCACGCCTGGCTGGGGCCCCCAACCGCTGCTCTGCGCGAGGCTCCTGCTCATGGCCTGAGTCCCCAGAGGTCTTAAACTCGGGATGACATCTAAAATTTGAATTTACATCTATTTTATAAACATTTCCACATAATGCCAAGCAAGATTAACATGTTTTCCATTTAATGACAATATTAAATCGTATTTTAAAACTGTTATATATTGCTAAGGTTTATTTTTTACTTTTTATTGATTCTTTATGAGTTTCCCAGCACGTACCCCAGTCTCCCTTATCTCCCCAACCTACCATATCTACCCTTTGCCCTTGCAACCTCCCCCACAAAATAACATACACACAGAGAGAGCATAAAAAAATTCTCATCGTGGGAGCTCTATTGTGTCAGTGTGTCCCACAGTATATCCCTTTGTCCACACATCTTTACTTGCAAATGTTCATTGCAATGAGCCATTGGTTTTCCACAGACCCAGATATGGCCCTCAGTGGCAGGCCAGGCTGGAACCTCACCACGGTCCCAGTTGGCCGGGCTGGCCATTTACAACAGGCTCTTCCTCTCCACCCTCACAGCTCCAGACTCTCATCTCTCATCATAATGCTCAAGCTGCTCCTCTCTGTTTCTCTACCACCTGTCCCTCACATACTAGCACATTGTGGTGGCTCTGTGGCTAGCAAGCCCCTAGGTAACATCATCCATCCCAGCTGCATGCTGTGGTGGCAAGCAGGTCTATGGCCTGCCTGTGTTGTGCACCAGAGGACAGGTCTGTGGGTGACATGGCAGTCCACAGGTTTCTCTCTGTATTCCTCCTCCCATGTGAGCTGCCTGGATTTGATCTGATTTGGGTTTGGTTGGGTTTGGTTGGGTTTGGTTGGGTTTGGTTGGGTTGGGTTGGGTTGAGTTGAGTTGAGTTGAGTTGAGTTGAGTTGAGTTGAGTTGTTGATGTATGTGTCCTAGGAATAAAACAGCTCTGCCCACCAAGCCAGGCACCAAGCTAGGATGAACAAAGAAAGAACTGCCATCTGCTCTGCCCCTGACTGATATAAGAACACCACAAGGTGGTTCTTTGCCCATTGCAGGAAGCTGGAAGGTGACCAAAACTACTCTTATAAAAGAAAGCATTTAATTAGGGCTAGCTTACATTTCAGAGGTTTAGTCCATTATCAGCACGGCAGGAAGCATGGTGGCGTGTAGGCAGACATGGTGCTGAAGAGGAGCTGGGAGAGTTCTACATTTGGGTAGGCAAGCAGCAGGAAGAGACTGGGACTGGAGTGAGCCTCTGAGACCTCTAAGCCTATCAGTGACACACTTCCTCCAAGTCCATACCTCCTAACAGTGCCACTTCCTGTAGAGAGAATATCTTGTATCTGTATGGATGTGGCACCTGTCAATAACAAATCTGATAGCCTATGGCTTAGGCAGGAAATAGGAGGTGGGCCATCTAGGAGGCAGAAAAGGATTCTGGGATAGAGGCAGGCAGGAGATCCTCCGGGGGAAATTCATGGTCCCTTGAGCACAGGTGATCATCCACGTGGCAGGATGTAGATTAAAATCTACATCCTAACCCTAACCCTAACCCTAACCCTAACCCTAACCCTAACCCTTAACCCTAACCCTAACCACTTATTAAAATAAGTGGATTATCTTAAGTTATGATTCTAGTCAGAGAAGAGCTTTGCTATATGGCCAAGGTATTTGTAAATATATTTTTGAGTTCGAGTCTTATTTCTGGGAGCATGGAGCTGGGAGGAAGAACCCGAGCCTAACTTCTACAGCTTCCTTTGGGTCTATGGGGCCATTTTATTCAAACTGTGACACGCGCGCTCACGCGCACACACACAGGACAGCACACAATGAGTTTCTGAGTTTGTGAACTATCCTTGGCTGTATATGATCCACGTGCCACTGCTGAGACACCACAGTTTGGTTGATCTCCTCTACCTACCCTCTCTCCCTTTCACTTTTATGGATACTCATATTTTACATTTATCCCAATGAGGAATAGTTTTGTTTATGAATCTATATTTATACACACACACACACACACACACACACACACACACACACACTATTCCAAGCTTGTTTTAAACATGGGTCATGAGGATTCCAGGTCTATCATTGTCAAGCTGCTAAAGTTGGTGTGTTGGTAGAGAAAGAACTGGACGGGGCTTGCCACACAAACACGGGATCCTGAGCTGGATTCACAGAGCCCCTTAAAAGCCTGTGCTGGCACAGCGACCCAGTCCCAGTGCTGGGCCATGGAAAAGTGGAAACCAGTGGATTCTGGGGCTGCAGGCCAACTACAGGGAGAGACTATCTCAGAGTACACAGTGGATGGCTTCTGAGAAACAACACAGGGGGGTGACTTTTGATCACCACCAAAAGCAAAAGAAAAAAAAAAGTAAACATTTTTTAAAACTATGTTTTATTCCTCCAGGCAACATTATATAATCTTAGAAGGGGGTGGAGCACTCTGGGGGTTAGAGGCTTTTCTGAGCATCTGTACTTTGTTTTTTGGTTTTTGCACTGCAGCCTGCAATGACGAACCCGGTGAAACACCTTTTAGTGAATGAAGGCTTAATTTTTCGTGCTGCCTGTGACAGAAATGAGCCACTAGGGGGCACCTTTGTTACATACATTTCTAGGTACAGTGATTCAGGATCAAAATTAGTTTTGAAAACAAGAAGGAACTAAGGTTTGGCCACTCTGGCTTTTCAAAACACAATAGAAAATAAAGTTGCTATTCTTTATTTTTCACCTTCACAGCATTTAAGGTGCTCAGATTCTCATTCCTGTGACATGTCTGAAGAAATTGGAGTCGCCATTCTCGCCGTCTCATTCCAGTAAAGTTGTTGTTTCTCAAACAACATCTTCAAGTGCAAGTCAGTTTGATAGAAAACAGGGAAGACAGAATTTCCAGGCGTATACGTAGTAGCATATTCCAGAGTTTAAGGGTTTGGGATAGTAGAATAGAGGGGATCTCTACAATACTCTGATCATGCTCAAACAGAAAAAATAAATAAATCCCTTTGTGCATTCTACAGAGGTTAGCAATGTAGTTCAGAACTGTCCACATTGTTATTCTTCTATTTTTTTATTTTTTTTTGTTTTGTTTTTTGGGGTTTTTTTTATTTTTTTTATTGTATATATTCTATATTTACAATTCATTTCCCTTTTTCTGGTTCCCCACCCCCAAAGGTCCCACATGTCCTTTTCCCTCCCCCTGCTCCCGCATCCACCCCCTCCCACTTTACTGTTCTTGTACTCTCCCACAATGATGTTTTGGTCCATTCTAGCACCAGTGTCCACTCCTTTCTTCTTGTGAGACATCACTTGATATGTGATTTGTGTCTTTGGTGTTCCAAGCTTCTAGGCTAATATCCACTTATCAGTGACTGTATACCATGGGTATTCTTTTGAGACTGGGTCACCTCACTTAGTATGACATTCTCCAGCTCCATCCATTTCTCTAAGAATTTCATGAATTCATTGTTTCTAATGGCTGAATAGTACTCCATTGTGTATATATACCACATTTTTTGTATCCATTCCTCTGTTGAGGAACATCTGGGTTCTTTCCAGCTTCTGGCTATTATATATAAGGCTGCTATGAACATAGTGGAGCATGTATCCTTATTGCATGCTGGTGAATCTTCTGGGTATATTCCCAGGAGTGGTATGGCTGGGTCCTCCGGAAGTATCACGCCCAGTTTTCTGAGGAACCGCCATACTGATTTCCAGAGTGGTTGTACCAGCTTGCATTCCCACCAGCAGTGGAGGAGTGTTCCTCTTTCTCCACATCCTCGCCAACACTTGATGTCTTCTGAGTTTTTAATCTTAGCCATTCTGACTGGTGTGAGGTGAAATCTCAGGGTTGTTTTAATTTGCATTTCCCTAATGACTAGTGTGTTATTCTTCTATTATTGAGACAGCAGCAAAAGACTAATGTGGAAACAACTGGATTGAGTCCTTGCATATGTGTCGGTGCAGGCTGAACTGGCACATCAAGCTGATTCCAAGTTCAAGCATGCTCGGGAAAGGTAAATTTTATTCTTCATCACAAAATATACAAGGCAAGTAAAATATTCCTATTATTATACAGCTCTGCAGCTTAAGGGGACTCGGGGACAAGGCTCTGTCAACTTGAGCCTGTGTGTCCCAAACACTGGTCTAGTAGTCATTGATTTTCACCCAATACAAACATATTGTCTTCTAAAGAAAAAGATCAGACACTGTGCATACCATTTCGAGAAGGAACTAGCTCAACTTTTGACAACCTGGAAGAGCAACAAGTCAAATGAAGGAGGCTCAAATGAGAAGTCAGTTTGTTCCATCCCGTCATGTTGTCTCCTGGGGATCTTCTTAACTTGGCAAGGGTCTGTGAGATCAACAAATGGCAGAGCCAATCAACCCCAACCTCCAGAGCTAGAGGACAAAAAGCAGCTAGCTTCCTTTTTGGTCTGTTAGACGACAATGTGCCCTTGGGAAGACAGTCATATGTTATGAGGTAACTCACATAAACCATTAGAACTATGTATGTGGATGTGACTCATGCTTAGCATGTGAAAGGGCCTGGGCTAGATACCCAGCAGAAGAAAGAAGGAGGAGAAGGAGGAGGAGGAGGAGGAGGAGGAGGAGGAGGAGGAGGAGGAAGAAGAAGAAGAAGAAGAAGAAGAAGAAGAAGAAGAAGAAGAAGAAAGGAAGGAAGGAAGGAAGGAAGGAAGGAAGGAAAGGAAAATATAAACAACATCCATACTAAAGTATAACAAAATAATAAAGACTAGAGTGGGGTAATAAAATACAGAACAGACAGAGCACAGCATGGGGACCCTGGGAACTGGAGACAGAATGAAGAGTTCAAGGTGGTTCTTGGCTGAGGCTAGCTCCAGCTGCTTGAGACCCTGCCTCAAAATTACAAAGCTTCTGTAAGGCAAAGGACACTGTCAATAGGACAAAAAGGCAACCAACAAATTGGGAAAAGATCTTTACCAACCCTATATCTGATAGAGGGCTAATATCCAATAAATGCAAAGAACTCAAGAAGTTAGACTCCAGAGAACCAAATAACCTATTTAAAAATGGGATAGAGAGCTAAACAAAGAACTTTAAACTGAGGAATATCGAATGGCCGAGAAGCACCTAAAGAAATATTCAGCATCCTTAGTCATCAGGGAAACACAAATCAAAACAACACTGAGATTCTACCTCACACTAGTCAGAATGGCTAAGATCAAAAACTCAGGTGACAGCAGGTTCTAGGGAGGATGGGGAGAAAGAAGAACACTCCTCCACTGCTGGTGGGATTGCAGACTGGTACAACCACTCTGGAAATCAGTTTGGCAGTTCCTCAGAGAATTAGACATAGTACTACTTGAGGACCAAGTTATACCACTCCTGAAGATTCTCCAACATGTAATAAGGACACATGCTCCACTATGTTCATAGCAACCTTATATATAATAGACATAAGCTGGAAAGGACCCAGATGTCCCTCAACAGAGAAATGGATACAGAAAATGTAGTACATTTACACAATGGAAATGTGATACATTTACTACTCAGCTATTAAAAACAATGAATTCATGACATTCTTGGGCAAATGGATGGAACTAGAAAGTGTCGTCCTGAGCGAGGAAACCCAATCACAACACCCATGGTATGCACTCACTGATAAGTGGATATTAGCCCAGAAGCTCAGAATAAACAAAATACAATTCACAGACCAAATGAAGCTCAAGAAGAAGGAAGTCCAAAGTGTGGATACTTTGGTCCTTCTTAGAAGGGGGAACAAAATACCCATAGAAGGAGATACTGAGACAAAGTATGGAACAGAGACTGAAGGAAAGACCATCCAAAGACTACCCCACCTGGGGATCCATCCCATACCAGTCACCAAACCCAGACACTATTGTGGATGTCAAGAAGTGCTTGCTGACAGGAGCCTAATACAGCTGTCTCCTGAGAGGCTCTGCCAGTACCTGACAAATACAGAGGTGGATGATCTCAGCCAACCATTGGATTGAGCACAATATCCCCAATGGGGAAGCTAGAGAAAGGACCCATGGAGCCGAAGGAGCTTGCAGCCCCATAGGAAGAACAACAATATGAACCTGCCAGTACCCCCAGAGCTCCCAGGGACTAAACCACCAACCAAAGATCACACAGGGAGGGACCCATGGTTCCAGCTGCACATGTAGCAGAGGATGGCCTTGTTAGACATCAAAGGGAGGAGAGGCCCTTGGTCCTGAGAAGGCTTGATGCCCCTGTATAGGGAAATGCCAAGACAGGGAAGCAGGAGTGGGTGGGTTGGTGAGCAGAAGGGGGGATGGGATAGGGGGGTTTTGGAGGTGAAAACGGAAAAGGGGATACCATTTGAAATGTAAATAAAGAAAAAAAATTTTTTTAAAAAAGCAAAAGGCAGCCGAGCGTGGTGGCGCACGCCTGTAATCCCAGCACTTGGGAGGCAGAGGCAGGCAGATTTCTGAGTTCGAGGCCAGCCTGGTCTACAGAGTGAGTTCCAGGACAGCCAGGGCTACACAAAGAAACGAAACTCTGTCTCAAAAAAAAAAAAAAAGCAAAAGTAGCTACAGGAAGCTATAGAAAAATACTATAAACAATGTGTAGTGACAAATTACACCAATTAAATAGGAAAGTTTTTAGAAATGCACAATTATACTGAACAAAGAAGAAAAGGAAATCTGCAAAAAAGAAGTAGAGATTTAATAAATGAAAATGAAAGCAACTAACCTCTCCCTGAATAAAATACCAGGTCCAGATAACATCACTGGAATTCAAATATTTGAATAAAAATTAATAAATACCAAGCTAGGTTACATGACACAAACTTATAACTCTGTTCAGAAGGCTGAGACGAAGAAGACTGCAAATCCAAGTCCTGTTTGAACGATAGACTGAGTTCTAAAATGATACCAAAATAGATTTAAATAATATTCAAAAGTTTAAATGCAAAGACACTGGAAGAGAGCAGCTGTTTAAAAAAACCAACAAACCCAAGAATGTTCTGTTTCACAACTTTAGCAGCCAGTACTATGCTTTTAGCAGAGGATTCGGGGAAAAATAAGGTGATCTAAATACCCTTGTTTAAAACAATCTTTATTCTTACACTATCAAAGACAAACACTGTAGGCCAACCCACGTTCTAGTTGGACGATGTTTTTCACAAAGCTACTCTTCATGGCTACGATTCTAAAAGTGCTTTCAAGGTGTTTGCCAGGAGTGAACACTTCAGTAAATAAGGTGTGCATGATGAGAGTAAGAATCATGGTCAGAGAAAATTACAAATAACCATAGAAGAGATGCATTGGAGTCAGGGGTATCAGAGAGACCTCAAGCTTATTCATGTTCATGTATGTGTGTATTAGAATCTGTAAACTTATCCTTATCTATAGGTACCTTTGTATCTATGTATATATAGATATATAAATGGAAAAATAAAATACAGGTACTCACAATGCATATGTGTTTATGTGTGTATATATGTATGTGTGTGTGTGTTATGTTTATGTATGTGGGCATGCATGTGTGTGTATCATTGTGTGTGTGTATGTTTATGTATGTGTGTGTGCATGCATGTGTGTATATGTTTGTATGTATGCATGTATATGTTTGTGTATGTATATATGTTTATGTGTGTGTTTGTATGGATGTGTGTATATGTTTATGTATGTGTGTGAATGTTTGTGTGTGTGTGTGTGTGTGTGTGTGTGTGTATTCTTCAATTGCATGAGAAAGCCTACATGTAGTGACACTTGAGTAACAACATATCCATTTATTCTATGGTCACATTTGGGTTCTAAATTCCACTCCCCCATATAAGGAGCTTGGATTTTTTACAGGACTGATCCATTCTAGGCCTTAGATAATTATACAGTTTATCCTAGAGGATATTATGACACTAAAAAGTAAGAAAGTGACAAAGAATGAAAAATAAATAGACACCTGCCAAAGGGGCTCATGGTAAAAGCAGGAATAATCACATGTCCCAATACGAAGTGATATCCCCCCCAAAATAAAATATAAACAGCCAGAAAGGACACTGTCAATAGGACAAAACAGCAACCAACAGATTGGGAAAAGATCTATACCAATCCTAAATCCGATAGGGGGCTAATATCCAAAATATACCAAGAACTCAAAAAGATGGAGTCAAGCTAATCAAATAACTCTATTTAAAATTGGGCTATAGAGCTAAACAAAGAATTTTCAACTGAGGAATAGTGAATGGCCAAGAAGAACCTAAAGAAATGTTCAAAATCCTTAGTCATCAGGGAAATGCAAATTAAAACAACCCTGAGATTCCACCTCACACCAGTCAGAATGGCTAAGATCAAAAACTCAGGTGACAGCAGGGGCTGGCAAGGATGTGGAGAAAGAGGAACACTCCTCCATTGCTGATGGGATTGCAAGCTGGTACAACCATTCTGGAAATCAGTCTGGCAGTTCCTTGGAAAATTGGACATAGCACTACCTGAGGACCCAGCTATACCACTCCTGGGCATATACCCAGAAGATGCCCTAACATGTAATAAGGACACATGCTCCACTATGTTCATAGCAGTCTTATTTATAATAGCCAGAAGCTGGAAAGAACCGAGATGTCCCTCAACAGAGGAATGGATACAAAAAAATGTGGTATATTTACACAATGGAGTACTACTCAGCTATTAAAAACAATGAATTCATGAAATTCATTGTTAAGCAAATGGATGGAACTTGAAAATATCATCCTGAGTGAGGTAACTCAGTCACAAAAGAACACACACGGTATGCACTCACTGATAAGTAGATATTAGCCCAAAAGTTCAGAATACTCAAGATATAGACCACATGAAGCTCATGAAAAAGGAAGACCAAAATGTGGATGCTTCAGTGCTTCTTAGAATGGAGAAAAAAACACTCACATGAGGAAATATGGAGACTAAATGTGGAGCAGAGACTGAAGGAAAGGCCATTCAGACACTGCCTCTCCTGGGGATCTATCCCATATACAGTCACCAAACCCGGACACTATTGTGGATGCCAGGAAGTGCTTGCTGACTGAAGCCTGATATGGTTGTCTCCTAAGAGGCTATTCCAGAGCCTGACAAATACAAAGGGAGATGCTCGCAGCCAACCATTGGACTGAGTTGGATGTTCCCAATAGAGGAGTTGGAGAAGGGACTGAAGGAGCTGAGAGGATTTGCAGCCCCATAGGGGAGCAACAGTGTCAACTGGCCAGAACCCCTTCCCCGGAGCTCCTGGGGACTGGACCACCAATCAAAGAATACACATGGAGGAACCCATGGCTCTGACCGAATATGTGGCAGAGGATGGTCTTGTTGGACATCAGTGCTCCTGAAGGAGCGGCCCTTGGGCCTGAGGGTGTTTAATGCCCCAATGTAGGAAAATGCCAGGGCAGGAAGGTGGTGCTTGCTGACAGGAGCCTGATATAGCTGTCTCCTGGGAAGCTCTGCCAGAGCCTGACAAATACAGAGGAGGGATGCTCACAGCCAACTATTGGACTGAGCACAGGGTCCCCAATGGAGGAGTTAGAGAAAGGGCTGAAGGAGCTGAAGGGATTTGCAACCCCATAAGGAAAAACAACAATATCAACCAACCAGACCTCCCAGAGCTTCGAGGGACTAAACCACCAACCAAGGAGTACACATGGAGGGACCCATGGCTCCACCTACATATGTAGCAGAGGATGGCCTTGGTGGACATCAGTAGGAGGAGAGGCCCTTGGTCCTGTGAAGACTTGATGCCACAGTGTAGCAGAATTCAAGGGTGGGGAGGTGCGAGTGAGTGGGTTATTGGAGGAACACCCTGATAGAAGCAGGGGAGGGGGGAAGGGTTAGGGAATTTCAGGGGACGGGAAAGGGGATCATAACATTTGAAATGTAAATAAAGAAAATATCCAATAAAAAATATAAACATCCAGGACTCAAGTCAGACAAACAAATTAATGAATAAGCTGGAGGAACTAGAAAATGCTTTCTCATAGAACTGTAAATAATAAATGAAAAAACGAGAAAAACAAATGTCATTAGAACACGCTTCATTTTGGAAGTCAATTGACAAATATTAGAATCGTTGGACTTGTTGGCACAGCCTCAAATTATCTTAATGACCACGCAGTTAATATAATGTGTCTAAAACTCTTTAATATTTCTCCATGCAGAGGCAGCTCACTGTCCTTACCTTGAGTGTGATCTAGACTTGCTACAAAGATAAAATTTGAAGATAGAAAATCTTTACCTAAAAAACAACCTACCAGACATCATATAAACAAGTAGCCCAAATTTGTCTGTGTGGAAATTCCTCCTCCTGAACATCGTGCCACTGCGATGATCTCCACAGGCCAGTTACCTCAGTTCCCACAAGAGAATGACTCATTAAAATGTAAAGCTAATAAAGTCATGTAAGAATGTCTACGTGACAGTTTGCCTCTTTTCCATAAGTCTAAGTTGTTTCAAAAGAAAACGTTCGAAATGCAAATTACGTATACTTATAAAATTCAATAAATTATGCTAAGACGGGAGAAGACAATAGTAAAAGACTGACAGATGCAAAAACATGGACAGCTTTTAGAAACCTGCTAAGCAGGGGAGCCTGACAGGAGAGAGAGCATAGCGTCTGTTTCTAGTTACACAAACTGCTAGATGGGCAAATCCAGGACTGAAACAATTTACTTGTGGTGTCCCTGAACAGGGAGAGACTTAGAGTGAAAGGGCAGGGGGAGGAGGCTGTCCTGGAATAATGGAATATTCCATGTCTGAACAGAGGTGATGGCTCCACGCGTGCTTACGGTCATAGACTCTCATAAAGTCTCTGCTTTTAAGGTGGGTTCATCATACGTGGATTCCACCTCAAAAAAAAAAAAATAAATAAAAAGCTTCTTTTAAAAGAAAGATCACGAAGTGGAGAAATGAACTTAGAGAGGACTGTTTATAAAACTTACAGGGCACAAATAGAACAGCACTAACCTTGATCAGGAAAGGATGCAAGAACAGGCGATCATCTGTTAAAGCTTTGAAAATAAGCAAAACACCCCAATTAATCCCAATGCTCTGAGCACTGAAACTGGGAAACGTTCTAAATTTCCAGTAAAACAAGGGTGAGAGAAGCCGTTCCTACACCTCGGGCTAGTTCTGGCCCCCATGTATATTTGAGGTTAATTTGCAGTCGTAAAGCACTAATAAATGATCAGAACTCACGGCGCTCTTCAAGGGCTCACTCTCAAGTACAAGTCACTTCTCTCCTCTACTCAGAGACACTTGAAGACAAAGATGGCTGTGTTCTCCTAAGAAACAGGTAAGCTGGTCCCCAGATGAGCCTGGGCAAGGTCATCTAAAGGGTTCATTTAAGTGCAACCTGGTATCATCCTCCACACATCCAGACCCAAACAAGACTCTTGGGTGGCTTCCAAACCATCGACAGAGTAAATTAGACAAGAAGGGACACACTGGAGAGGAGATATGAAAATTAGCTTGACCTTCCAACCTTTTTTTTTTTTTTTCATCATGAGCAAGAACAGACTAGGGGTGTGGAAAAGGAGATGAACCTGATTGGTCAACGGAAATCTGGACTGAGGTATCAGACACATCCCTAATCTGGAAAACGCATGCCTGTAAGCCTTCTGGACCTGAAGGAGAGGTTGGAGGTTTTGGGGGAAGAGGGGAACTGGTAAAAGTTTTAGCATTTGAAATGTTAATGAAGATTATATTCAATTTAAAAAAAGGAATTGATAATGTCCGTGCCATAAGGAGAATCCTCCACGGGCCCGCACGGAGTGCAAAAGAACTAAGCAAAAGGCTGATGATTTCAGGCCTCCGACTCAGTGACTGAACGTGCGTGGGTGTGGCCCGTGCGCTCATCTCTTTGACAACGGCTTTGTTAAAGTGTGCATCCCAATTTCCCCTCAGAATCCGGGGCCTGTATTCTCCCACCCCCTCGGGATTCTCACAAACTCTCCTTGGAATAATGTAACATCATTTAGGATCAGCCTCCCAGGGTATCTGTCAAGATTCTCAGGAGAGAAAGGCAAATGTGTGTGTGTGTGTGTGTGTGTGTGTGTGTGTGTGTGTGTGTCTGTGTGTGTCTGTGTGTGTCTGTGTGTCTGTGTGTGTGTGTGTGTGTGTGTGTGTGTGTGTGTGTGTGTGTGTGTGTGTCTGTGTGTGTGTAAGTACTTTCCTAGCTTGGAGATATGATGTGTGCACCTGTAATCTCTCTGCACTTCCACTGGGCAGGAGGACTGAAAGCTTAAGTTCAGCCTGGGTTGTACAACAAATTGAAGGTTTGTCTGAGTTAAATCACAAGATCGTGGTTCATAAAACCATAAATTGGAAATGAGGCTTAGCAGTAGAGCATTTGTCTAGCATGTGCAAGGGAATCATTTCAAGTCATAGTGCCATTAAATACACACACACACACACACACACACACACACACTTTTTTCCATGGAGAAATCTTTTGTTATTCTGATGGACTTTCCTCTATATGTAACGTGGTTTTTCTCATCCTGTTTTCTTGGGAGTGGGGAGCAGTGTCAGGAAAGGGTTTCTCTGTGTAGCCCTGGCTATCCTGGAACTCACTCTGAAGACCAGGCTGGCTTCAGACATACAGAAATACACCAACCTCTGCCTCCTGAGTGCTGGGATCAGAGGTGTGCGCCACCACCACCTGGCTGTCTTTCAGTTTTCAATACTCTTTCTTTGCTCTATGGTTTTATTGTTTTAACCACAATATACCAGGGGAATTTTCCTCTCTTCTTCTATCTATTTGCTGTTCTGTGTGCTTCCTCTATCTGAATAGGTATGTTTTTTCTTAATTTGGGGAGGATTTCTTCTACTATAATGTTAAAGATGTGATCTACGTAATAGATCTGTTATTCTTTTTTATGACTAAAATTAATTAATTAATTTGGTCTTATAGTATCTCAAAGTTCTTACACGATGCTTTTGTATGTTTTCATATTCTTTGATTGGGTGGTCCTATTCCTCTACTTTATCTTCAAGTCCTGGTGTTCTATCTTCTGTTTGATCTAGTCTACTGGTAAGGCTTTCCTTAGAGTGGATATTGGGTTATTCAGTTTTACAATTTCATCATTTCAGCTTGAACCGTCTTCATTAATTTTATCTCTACTGAATTTGGTTTTCAAACTCTGAATTACCTTTATCATTCCGTGTGTGTGTGTGTGTGTGTGTGTGTGTGTGTGTGTGTGTGTGTGTGTGAAGGTCAGAGAACAACTGTGGGAATTGTTTTGGGTTCTGTCCTTCCACACTGTGGGTCCTGGGGATGGAACTCAGGTTGTCAGGCTTGGTAACAGGTACTTTTACCCAAGGACCCATCTTACCTGCTGCAGTGAAAAGACTTTTAACAACTCAGTTGTAGTTAGAGTGTAAGCATGATGCCTCAGCCACTAGGATGCTGAGTGTGAAATCCTAGTGGCAGGGGCATTCTCCTACAGAACTGCCAGACAGTCATCAAAAGCAGGATGCAAACATGTGCAATGATCACCAAGTTTCTGTTAACTTTTGCCCTGTGTCTAACAATAGTTTTGACACCTAAAGGAATCATCTTCTGTGTTTAGTAATGAAGGCTCTTGAGATGTACTTGGGGTGAAACCATCTCTCTCCTTTTCCCCCTGGACTTTTATGATCTCAACTCTTTTGAGACTGACATCCATGGATGCTTACTATGTGAAAGCAGAGAGCATCCTTACTCTGACTCTGTCCTGGAACATCCCTCTTAGAAGCAAGATTCTCTCTTCACTCTCCCCATGGAAATGCAACCTTAACACATGCAGACTCCAGCATGCTGTCCTTGCCAGGATGATCTCTGCATCAACCTTCAGGTGCCACGCCTTCTATAAAAAGCTTCCTGAAGATTCCCCCATTCCACCTGAGTTAGGTGAGAGGGCAGGGTGTATACTCGAAGTTGGGGGCTTTAATAGTCTCGAAAATCTGTGAGCATAAAGTCAGCCTGAGCAAGGCTCCTGAACTATGTGAAGACCAGAAGCTGTGACAGCAACAGTTGCATCCGCCATTGACCAAGTCATCGGGTTCTTAGTTCTCCTCTTCCTTTACTGAATGGCTAATGACTGTCAGAAGTCCAACATTTACTGTTACCACCGTTGCCGCTGTGAGTTCTAAGTGGTCTCTGATCGATCCTGCCATCACATTTCTTGACTTCATCACTCTGAGAAAAATACTAATATCTCAGTATTCTTTTATTACAAAAGGCAGAAATCAACTTTCCATAGACCCCCCCATCTGCCTGATTGTAGATAGCAGCCCTTTCTGTGGAAAGATGAGTGCTATCTGCAGGCCCCTGGCCCTTGTCAGGTTCCTAGGAACCACCACAGTCAGACATATTTGCTAATGATGCCTTCCAAATGTCAAGAGCGAAGAAGGCAAACAGCAGGAGCTGAGGAACAAGCACAAAGTGATGCTGGGAGCATCAAGGGTTAATAAATACAGAAGGACTCCAGGACAGGGCCATCTTGCCACTCAGACTGAAGGTCATTCTGTCACCTGCAACCCTACCGTCCCATGTCTCCTTTGCCTTTTCTGCCACCACACACCATTTCTTTTTTTTTATTTGATATATTCTTTATTTACATTTCAAGCGATTTTCCCTTTCCCGGATCCCCCCTCCCCGAAAATCCCATAAGCCCTCTTCCCTCCCCCTGTTCCCCCATTCACCCCTTCCCACTTCCCTGTCCTGGTATTACCCTACACTGATGCACTGAGCCTTTCCACAACCAGGGGCCTCTCCTTCCTTCTCGGCCATCATTTGATATGTGGATTGTGTCTTGGGTATTCCAAGTTTCTAGGCTAATATCTGTTTATCGGTGAGTGCGTACCATGAGTGTTCTTTTGAGACTGGGTTACCTCACTTAGGATGATGTTCTCCAGCTCCATCCATTTGTCTAAGAATTTCATGAATTCATTGTTTCTAATGGCTGAATAGTCCTCCATTGGCACACAGCATTTCTAAGCTTCTTCCACTGTAAAAATTCCTCCTTTGTTACATATGACCTTCTCCTTCTGACCTTTATCTTATTTTCTTGATGCCCAAACTTCCCTCTTTAGGTACCTGATGCTGACCATTTCTGCTTTCTCACCCCCATTCATTTTTTTCCTAGTTTCAAGGCACATTCCCTATCACCACCCTTAAAGACCGCCATGATCAAGATCAACTAACACTATCCCTTTACTAAATACAACAGGCGAATGTTCGCCAGTCTCTATGTGCCAGCCTTTCCAATAGTGTTTGGCTCTTAAACCCTCTCCTCCTGCTTCAGATGCTCTGCCCTTGCATCAGGGGCATCCCTACTTCCTGGTTTCCCTACTGAGATCTCTGACTGTTGTGTATTTATTGCCTCCGCTTGGACTGCCTCCATCCAGCCCATGGTTACACCAGAGTTTAGTTCTCATTCTGTGGCGATCACATGTCATCATGCCCCAGCCTTTAACAAATAGCCAAAGAGCCTCAATCAAGGTCTCCTGCCTAGAGCTCTCTAGCACCGTGTTGCTCACTCTTATACACCCATCACTAAATCTCAACGTAAGCCCCTCTCCACCTCTGGAGCACAGACAGACAGCACAGTCTAGCAGAAATCTAGGAGTCTGTCTGGAGCTTTCTCACCTCTCCTAGCTAGTCTCTTGAGGCCAAGCATCCCTGGAGTCTCCATCTCTGTTTCTATTGTTTCTGTTGTAATAGAATACTTGTTTCTCTTTCAAACTACCTCCAGCCCACACGGTACTTGTTCTGCATCTATCCTTTTTTCCATCAGAAAGGAACTCAACCATCTAACTTCCATTTTGATCGTGCTGAAAATGAAAACTCTTCTTAAATTCACTTCACAAATTTCCTTGCCCTCACACTCTGCTGTGAAATTATTATAAAGTATTAAAGCATCCTTACGGTCTGGTACCAGTCTGACGTGTAAGTTTCAGCCTACAAAATTTCAGGTTACCCTGTGTACTGGCTGTGTGTGTGTGTGTGTGTGTGTGTGTGTGTGTGTGTGTGTGAACTTGACACAAGCTAGAGTCATCACAGAAAAAGGAACCCCAGTTGGCTCCAACTCTAAGGCATTTTCTCAATTAGTGATCAATGGGGTACCATTGTGGGTGGTGCCATTCCTGGGTTGGTAGTCCTGGGTTTTAGAAAAAGGTAGCTGAGCAAGCCCAGGGAAGCAAGCCAGTAAGCAGCACTCCTCCATGACCTGTGCATCAGCTCCTGCCTCCAGGTTCCAGCCCTGCTCAGAGCTCCTGTCCTGACTTCTTCCAGTGATAGATTATGATCTGAAAGTATAAGGCAAATAAATCCTTTCCTCCCTAATTCGCTTTTTTGGTCATGGTGTTTTGTCACAGCAATAAAACTGTGACTAAGACACCCAACAAACTATGATTCCCCAATCTCAGCCTTTGGGGTTTGCCTCACTACACTGCCTTCTACCAATGGCTTTAACTCTGGTCAAGTTGGAGGCCATTTTGTTTAGTAAGCATATTATGGCCTTGCCATAGGTTTAAACAGCACACAGGCCTCTCCTGTCCACTCGCTCACCAAACTGCTTATGTCTGCTATTCTTCTCATCTCTCTGCCTTTGGAATTTACAAAGTGGTTTCCCATACAATGTGTGCAATCTAATGTGTATATACATATTATATATGTGTGTAAGACACACACACACACACACACACACACACACACACATATATATATATATATATATATATATATATATATGTCTTTTATTTACAGAAGCACAATTAAAATTCATACTTTAAATTAGTTGCCAGCATGATAACTCTGGAGATTTTCTTTGATAACAACAACAAAAGATGATCTAGATTTCTATTATTTCTGGGACATAGTTTGCAGCTTCCTCCTCCTGAACTGCACCGATATTTCTGAAGTCAAGCCACGAATGCCCCTCTTTCCAAAGACGAGTTGCTCCTCCAGAAACTCATCTCTACACTTTCTATATAACCTCATGGCCTGTTCCCTGAACTAGGCTTTGTACTCTAGCTCGGAGACCATGGGCTCCCTTCAAACATGAATGGCATCTTATGATTTTATGCCTAATGACGTTTAATAATTTCATAATGTCGTTCTCTCTCCCTGGCCACGGATCAGCCCATCAGAGTGCTCGGCAGTCAACAGCGGCTGACCAGGCAACTAGACACAGGCTGTTGATCCCTTTAACCACGATTACACGAAACCAACCAGGATGACTGTGCCTAAGGCTCTGTAAACACAGGCCAACTGGGAAAGGGTGGAGTTGGAGACACTGAGGGAATTGTGGAAAAGAAAATTAGCCAGCTATTGAATTCCAGCTACTGTGACCCTGGCTTCTGCTTTGGTAACATTGGGTGTTTGGTGAATGAAATCTTGACCCAAAATAAAATATGTCTACTTTTCCTCGCTCTGGGGAGATGACTTTTTTTTTCCTTTTTCTTTGGAGATGAGACCACATGTAAAGAGATCAGTTTCCTCAAGCAGCTGTGAGAGGGGGTTTTTTAAAGCTGTTTTATATTGAGTCTATAATAGCAGTCTGTCTCACTCATTGCCAAATGAGTGTTAGCCATTATTCAAGAATAATACTCAGAGCTGTGGTTTTCTGGAGGAGAAGTAAAAAGCACTCCTAAGAATAACAAATTAACATTTGAAAAGAACAAATGTTGATCCAATAGCCTTCTACCTCACCAGCTAGAGACTCCTGCTGTGCATTTGGCTGATCACACCAGCTCAGGCATTATCCAGCCAGACTCTCCCTTTTCTGGCAAAGTGGAAGAGACTCCCTACATCTAGAATGACAATATCGCTAAGACCTTCATTCCCAGATAAAGAAGATTCTTCGTTCATCCTTCCCTATCTAGCTGGTCCAGGCATAACTCATCTTTTAAAAATGTTTTTACCATATCCAGCACACACAGGTACAACATCATCACCATATCACATCAAACACAAGCACACATTATCCCTAATACCACACAGCACTCATGCATACACACACACACACACACACACACCACACACACAGACACACACACACACAGACACACACACACACACAGACACACACACACGCACACACACACACATACACACACACATATCCCTGGTTGAGAACATTCACAGTTATAGGATTATCCTACAGAATCACTTTTTATTCATTGTTTCTATAATTCAGAGATAGGGATTTCAGACAGCTAAGGCATGGTCATTTCCACTTCTAGATAGTACTTCATTAATGCTGTGAGCCTTGAAATAAAAGAGAATCATGTTCATATTTTGGTGCTTATAACTTGGTGCTCAACTTCCCGGCTGACCTAAATGAAGTCACTTAATGTATCAGAAGTGAATCATGACAAATTGGTTTGGGAAAATATTAGCTATAGGAATGAACATGTGATTAAAAAGTATTTTGCTATGATTAAAAACAGCATTATAAATGTTTTTAGTATGTAACATCCTTTTTATACATGTTATCAAAATCATACAACTCTTTATCATGACCTCTGCAGGGTGATGTCACCCCCATAAGTCTGCCTTTAGAGGTTGGGATTTACAGATGACCAAGAGCAAATCACTGATGGTTATACACTAAACAAGCAAGAGTCTGGACTGAGACTGCTGAGCCTATATGATGCTTTTTGTTGGGGTCCAGGGATTGTCTCACAAACCACATAAACACTGATCTCAGTCACTTAGGGACAGTTTATTGAGTATATGCCCCAGTATTGGTCACCAAGGCCATGGATCAGATTCAGGAACTGAACCACGACCCTGACTTACGATCCTATGGGGTTTTTAAGCCACAAATCCACAGACATCTGTGCCAAGTTATTTCATCAATCAGGATTTAGGGATGGGGGTTTCCTTAAGAATATGTCTTTGTTGTACATTTATTCTTTTCCCATTGGTTGGAGTATTCTACTGTGGTAGCAGATTTGCTTTGTCTAATATGTATGCCCTAACTTGTCTTAGAACAGGGGACTTGTCTAACATTCATGTCTTAACTTGCCAACCAGGTTGTCAGTTTCCAGGGAGGTCTTGGGAACTTAAATTTTACTGGACCACTACTCAAAATGGAAGTCTTATCCCAAATAAGTTTCTTATATTAGTGTAGAAATATGTTCTTATGTTGGGGCATATCCCTTATACTAGAAAAGCTCATACACAGGTTCAGTGTATGTTGTATAGTTGGTTCAGGCCCAAGCTTGCTGTAAGTAATGATACAAAACAGTTCTACTGACTTGTATTGTGGTTGGTTTCCAGGGGCACAGAACATAACAATACGTAATCAATATTGGTATTAGAAAGTTTCCTATAACAGTAGAAACATATGAGAAAGTTTCCTTAGAATGGCAGGCTAGTCAAGTAACTGTTATGTAGGCCTTAGCATTCTCCCTAGGCCTTAACATTCCATCTAGGCTTTAACATTCCCTAGGCCTTAAAACTTTTTAATGTCAAAAAGATCAAACAATCTAAAGGCTTGAAATTACACTAAGCCTTGTACTGTCAAAAGTGACAGATGGTTCCTTTGCCCCCTAACTTCCATCCAGCATTGCCCAGTATTCTCCCCCACCCTCCCACTCTCACATTCTTTCTGCCCCAATTGCCTCTTCTGCAAATGTTTCCTGAGCCTTGTTAATATAGAATATATTGTGTGTGTGTGTGTGTGTGTGTGTGTGTGTGTATGTGTGTGTGCGCGCGCGCACATATGTTAATATAGAATGCTCAGGGATGAGCATTCAGCACTTACTTTTTTTTTTAATTTTTATTTTCTATATTCTATGTTTACATTCCAAAGGCTTTCCCCTTTCCCAGTTACCCCCCACCATATGTCCCATAATTCCTCTCCCCCCATGCTATTCCCCACTCATCCCCCCCCCCATGATTTCTCTGTTCTGGGTCTACAATACTGGATCCAATCTTTACAGGCCCAGGGTCCTCTCCTTTTTTTCTTCTTGAGAGTCATTTGACTTGCTAATTGTGTCTTGAGTATTTAGGGCTTCTGGGCTCATTAATATCCACTTATCAGTGATTGCATTTCATGTGTATTCTTTTGTGATTGGGTTAGCTCACTTAGGATGATATTTTCCAGATCTAACCATTTACCTACAAATTGCATGAGTTCATTATTTTTAATTGCTGAGTAGTACTCCATTGTATAAATATACCACATTTTCTGTATCCATTCCTCTTTTGAGGGTTATCTGGGCTCCTTCCAATTTCTGGCTATTATAAACAAGGCTGCTATAAACATAGTGGAGCATGTGTCTTTGTTGTATGCAGAGGAATCCTCTGGGTATATGCCCAGGAGTGGTATGCCAGGGTCCTCTGGGAGTGGCATGCCCAATTTTCTGAGGAACCGCCACACTGATTTCCAGAGCGGTTTTACCTTTTTCATTCAGTACTTACTTATTCTTACCATTTTAACCACTTAGGGAACTCTTCCTTAGCAACTACAGAAAGAAGCTTCTCTACCTAAGGTAAAAGGGAAAAAAAAATCTATGTATATAAAAATAAATGTTTAGAAAGTAGTTTGATGGGGTGCCAGTTCGCTCGGATTGCAGTGGAGGCCACCATCTTGCCTCGGGGCACTACAGACAGCTAGCAGCTGGGGCCAGGTATGTGGACAGAGTCCGAGTCTAACATCAACTACCCCATCAGTCAGGCTCTTGCCTGCTGCATCCAGAGCCAGATCAGCTCGGCGGGCAGTCTGTGCACCGACAGCTCAGTGGGCTGTCGCCAACCTGCAAGGGGGCCAGCTAGCTCGGCTTGCGGCAGAGGCCGCCATCTTGCCTTGGGTCACTGCAGACAGCTGGCAGCTGGGGCCTGGTACGTGGACAGAGTCCGAGTCTAACATCGACTATCCCATCAGGCTCTTGCCTGCACCCAGAGCCTGATCAGCTTGGCGGGCTATCTGTACATCCTGCTCAGGCACCAACTCACTCGGGGGTCTGTTGCCTGGCTTACAGTGGTGGCCACCATCTTGTCTTGGGGCACCACAGACAGATAACCAGACAGAGCCCTGTGGACTGAGAGCACTACCATCTAGGCTCCAGTAGTCCAACCAAGGAAGCTCCGGTCCTGCAGGGAATCCTGTGGTTAGACAGAGCCCCGAGACCTGCCATCATCTTGGAGCTGGTGGCCTAACCAGATCACCATAGATAACCAACAGAGGAGCCCAGGTCATCGTAGAGATCCAACAGATAAGCCCAGATGGGTGGAAAAAAAGATCTGATTCTTAAGCGCTGGCATCTAGGCAGGCCAGGAGGAGACAGCGGGAGGCCAGTTGCTCATCCAGCAGCAAGCCAGGAGGAGACTTGGGTCCGGCCCAGCAGAGCTGAGGAGGTAATTCGGAGCCCAGTAGCAGAAACCTTCCAGTTTCCACCTCAGGAGCACGGATGCCTTCTGCGACAGCAGTGCCAAACACCAGGTTCACAGGAGCTTCAAACACCAACCAGTAACAATAAGACCAACTAACTCCAGAGATTACTAACAGAAATCAAGGCAATCTGGCAGCATCTGAACCCAATTCTCCAACCACAGCAAGTCCTGGATGCCCCAACACACAAGAAAAACAAGATTTGGATTTAACAGCACTGGTCATGATGCTGCTAGAGGAACACAAAAAAACACATAAATAAATCTCTTTTAAAAAATGCAGGGGAACATGAATAGGTTAGAAGCCCTTACAATGGAAACACAGAAATCACTTAAAGAATTCCAGGAAAATATGGGTCAACAGACAGAAGCCAATAAAGAGGAAATGAAAAAAAATCACTTAAAGAAATGAAGGAGAAATTGAGTCAACAGGCAGAAGTCATGAATGAGGAAACACAAAAATCTCTTAAGGAATTGAAGGAAAACACAAACAAACAAGTGAAGGAACTGAGCAAAACGATCCAGGATCTAAACACAGAGGTAGAAGCAACTAAGAAATCACAAAGGGAGACAACTTTGGAGATAGAAAACCTTGGGAAGAAATCAGGGGTCTTGGATGCAAATATCAAAAACAGAATACAAGAGATAGAAGTAAGAATCTCAGATGCTGAAGATACCATAGTAACCATTGACTCCACAGTCAAAGAAAATGCTAAATGCAAAAGACTTGTAACCCAAAACATCCAGGAAATCCAGGACACAATGAGCAGACCAAACCTAAGGATTATAGGTAGAGATGAGAGTGAAGATCTACAATTTAAAGGGCCAGCAAATATCTTCAACAAAATTATGGAAGAAAAATTTCCTAACCTAAAAAGAGAGATGCCCATGAATATACAAGATGCCTACAGAACTCCAAACAGATTGGACCAGAACAGAAATACCTCCCGTCACATAATAATCAAAACCCCAAACATACTAAACAAAGAAAGAATATTAAAGGCAGTAAGAGAAAAAGGCCAAGTAACATATAAAGGAAGACCTATCAGAATCATACCAGACTTCTCACCAGAGACCATGAAAGCTAGAACATTCTGGGTGGATCTCATGCAGACTCCAAGAGAACTCAAATGTCAGCCAAGGCTACTATACCCAGCAAAACTCTCAATCAATGTAGATGGAGACGAAACATACACATAACAAGACAAAATTTACACTATCTTTCCACTAACCCAGCCCTACAAAGGATAATAGGAGGAAAACTCCAATAAAAGGAGGGAAACTACACCCTGGAAAAAGCAAAATAGTAACCTTCTTTCATCAAACTCAAAAGAAGATAACCACTCAAGCAGTCCCTTACAGCGGCGGTCACGGTCGGTCTCCATATTGCCACCAGGACACCACTAGAGAGGCCCAGGTAGACAGACTCACTCAGGGGCCACTATCGCTCGGGAGGATCCGCCAGTCTCTCCCCACTAACCAGGGCAAGGGGGTGGCTCACGGGACATCTCTACACCCTTGCACCAACTCGGTTGGGAACCGCCTTCCCTGAGGTCCCCTCAGCACTCACAGAGGTAGTCTCTATCTTGCAGCCTGGTCATCAGTAGAGAAACAACAGGCAGGCCCAGCCTCACGGGAGGTTCAAACATCAGCCAGTGACAACAACACCAACTAAAGCCAGAGATAACCAGATGGCAAAAGGAAAACGTAGGAACGTTACTAACAGAAATCAAGGCAGCATGACAGCATCTGAACCCTGTTCGCAGACTACAGGAAGCCCTGGATACCCCAACACATCAGAAAAACAAGATTTGGATCTAAAATCACTGGTCAGGATGCTGTTAGTGGAAAACATAGATAAATCTCTTAAAGAAATACAGGAGAAAATGGATCAAAAGTTAGAAGCCTTTACAAGGCAAACACAAAAATCACTTAAAGAAATTCAGGAGAATATGGATCAAAAAACAGAAGTCAATAAGGAGGAAATACAAAAATCACTTAAAGAAATACAGAAGAACGTGGGTCAACAAGTAGAAGCTATGAAAGAGGAAACACAAAAATCTCTTAAAGAATTACATGAAAACACAATCAAGCAAGCGAAAGATCTGAGCATATCCATCCAGGTTCTAAAAACAGAAGTAGAAACAACTAAGAAATCACAAAGGGAGACAACGTCGGAGATAGAAAACCTTGGGAAGAAATCAGGGGCCATAAGAAATCAGGGGCCATAGATGCAAATATCAACAATAGAATACAAGAAATAGAAGAATCTCAAATGCCGAAGATACCATAGGAACCATTGATTCAACAGTCAAAGAAAATAGTAAATGCAAAAAGCTTGTAACCCAAAACATCCAGGAAATCCAGGACACAATAAGAAGACCAAACCTAAGGATTATAGGTATAGATGAGAGTGAAGATTTCCAAGTTAAAGGGCCAGCAAATATCTTCTACAAAATTATGGAAGAAAACTTCCCCAACCTAAAGAGAGAGATGCCCATGAATATACAAGAAGCCTACAGAACTCCAAACAGACTGGACCAGAACAGAAATACCTCCCATCACATAATAATCAAAACCCCAAATGTACTACTAAACAAAGAAAGAATATTAAAGGCAGTAAGAGAAAAAGGCAAAGTAACATATAAAGGAAGACCTATCAGAATTATACCAGACTTCTCACCTGAGACCATGAAAGCTAGAAGATCCTGGGCAGATATCATGCCAACTCTAAGAGAACACAAATTTTAGCCAAAACTACTTTACCCAGCAAAACTCTCAATTGCCATAGATGGAAACACCAAGGTATTCCATGACAAAACCAAATTTGCATGATATCTTTCCACAAACCCAGCCCTACAAAGGATAATAGAGGGAAAACACCAACACAAGGAAGGAAACTACACCCCAGAAGAAGCAAGATAGAAGCTTCCTCTCATCAAACCCAAAAGAAGATTACCTCTCAAATATAAAAAAAAAAAAATAATTACTATTCCTTAATATCTCTTAACATCAATGGACTCAATTCCCCAGTTAAAAAAAAAAAAAAAAAAAAAAAAAAAAACCATAGACGAACAGACTGGATATGGAAACAGGACCCCACATTTTGCTGCATACAGGAAACACATCTCAGTGTTAAAGACAAACACTGTCTTAGAGTAAAAGGCTGGAAGACAATTTTACAAGCAAATGGCCTCAGGAAACAAGCTGGAGTAGCCATTCTTTTTTTTTTTATTGTATATATTCTATATTTACAATTCATTTCCCTTTTTCTGGTTCCCCACCCCCAAAGGTCCCACATGTCCTTTTCCCTCCCCCTGCTCCCGCATCCACCCCCTCCCACTTTACTGTTCTTGTACTCTCCCACAATGATGTTTTGGTCCATTCTAGCACCAGTGTCCACTCCTTTCTTCTTGTGAGACATCACTTGATATGTGATTTGTGTCTTTGGTGTTCCAAGATTCTAGGCTAATATCCACTTATCAGTGACTGTATACCATGGGTATTCTTTGGAGTAGCCATTCTAATAACAGATAAAATTGACTTTCAACCTAAAGTCATCAAAAGAGACTTGGAAGGTCACTTCTTGCTGGTCAAAGGAAAAATCCACCAAGAAGAACTCTCAATACTGAACATCTATGCTCCAAATGCAAGGACACCCTCATTCGTTAAAAAAAAAAAAAAAAAAAAAAAAAAAACAGCAAAAAGAAAAAAAAAATGTTACTAAAGCTTAAAGCACACATTGACACATTGCACCTAACACAATAATTGTGGGTGACTTCAACACTCTCCTCTCCTCAATGGACTGATCAGGAAAGCAGAAACTAAACACGGGCACAGTGAAACTAATTGAAGCTTTGGAACAATTGGATTTAACATGAGATTATATATATATATATATACATATATATATATATGTATATATATATATGTATATACATATATATATATATATACATATATATATATATATGTATATATATATATATATATATAGAGAGAGAGAGAGAGAGAGAACATTTCATCCTAAAGCAAAAGAATATACCTTTTTCTCAGCACCGCATGGTACCTTCTCCAAAATTGATCATATAATTGGTCACAAGACAGATGTCAACAAATACAAGAAGAACGTATTAATCCCATGCCTCCTATCAGATCACCATGGAGTAAGAGTGGTCTTCAATAGCAACAAAAACAACAGAAAGCCCACATACACATGGAAGCTGAACAATACTCTACTCAATGATACCTTGGTCAAGGAAGAAATAAAAAAAGAAATCAAAGACTTTTTAGAATTCAATGAAAATGAAGGTACAACCTACCCAAATCTATGGGACACAACGAAAGCAGTGCTAAGAGGAAAACTCATAGCTCTGAGTGCATCCAAAAAGAAACTGGAGAGAGCATACACTAGCAGCTTAATGGCACACCTGAAGGCCCTGGAACAAAAAGAAGCTAATTCACCCAGGAGGAGTAGAAGACAGGAAATCATCAAACTAAGGGCTGAAATCAATCAAGTAGAAACAAAGAGAACCACACAAAGAATCAACAAGACCAGGAGCTGGTTCTTCGAGAAAATCAACAAGATAGATAAACCCTTAGCCAGACTAACCAAAGGACACAGAAAAAGTATCCAAATTAACAAAATTAGAAATGAAAAGGGGGACATAACAACAGAAACTGAGGAAATTCAAAAGATCATCAGATCCTACTACAAAAGTCTATACTCAACACAACTGGAGAATCTGAAAAAAATGGACAATTTCCTAGACAGATACCAAATACCAAAATTAAATCAGGATCAATTAGATCAGCTAAACAGTCCCATAACCCCTAAAGAAATAGAAGGGGTTATAGAAAGCCTCCCAACCAAAAAAAGTACGGGACCAGATGGTTTTAGTGCAGAATTCTACCAGACATTCAAAGAAGACTTAACACCAATACTCTTCAAACTATTCTACAAAATAGAAACAGAAGGGACACTGCCCAACTCATTCTTCAAAGCCACAATTAGGCTGATGCCAAAACCACACAAAGATCCAACAAAGAAAGAGAACTACAGGCCAATTTCCCTTATGAATATCAATGCAAAAATACTAAATAAAATTCTTGCCAACTGAATCCAAGAGCACATCAAAATGATCATTCACCATGATCAAGTAGGCTTCATCCCAGGGATGCAGGGATGGTTCAATATACAGAAATTCATCAATGTAATCCACTACATAAACAAACTAAAAGAAAAAAAACCACATGGTCATCTCATTAGATGCTGAAAAAGAATTCCACAAAATTCAGCATCCTTTCATGCTAAAAGTCTTAGAAAGAACAGGAATTCAAGGCCCATACCTAAACATAGTAAAAGCAATCTACAGCAAACCAGTAGCCAACATCAAAATAAATGGAGAGAAACTTGAAGCAATCCCACTAAAATCAGGCACTAAACAAGGCTGCCTTCTTTCTCCATATCTTTTCAATATAGTACTTGAAGTTCTAGCGAGAGCAATTAGACAACATAAGGAAGTCAAAGGGATACAAATTGGAAAGGAAGAAGTCAAACTATCATTATTTGCAGATGATATGATAGTATACTTAAGGGACCCAAAAAACTCCACCAGAGAACTTCTATAGCTGATAAACAACTTCAGCAAAGTGGCTGGTTATAAAATCAACTCAAGAAAATCACTGATTTGAGTACCCTTCCTGTACTCAAAGGACAAGCAGGCTGAGAAAGAAGTTAGGGAAATAACACCCTTCACAATAGCCACAAACAACATAAAGTACCTTGGCGTGACTCCAACCAAAGAAGTGAAAGATCTGTATGACAGGAACTTCAAGTCCTTGAAGAAAGAAATTGAAGAAGACCTCAGAAGATGGGATTGCAAGCTGGTATAACCACTCTGGAAATCAGTCTGGCAGCTCCTCAGAAAACTAGACAAGATACTTCCAGAGGACCCTGCCACTCCACTCCTGGGCATATACCCAGAAGATTCCCCAGCATGCAATAAGGATACATGCTCCACTATGTTCATAGCAGCCTTATTTATAATAGCCAGAAGCTGGAAAGAACCCAGATGTCCCTCAATGGAGGAATGGATACAAAAAATGTGGTACATATATATACACAATGGAGTACTATCAGCTATTAGAAACAATGAATTCATGAAATTCTTAGTGAAGTGGATGGAGCTGGAGAACATCATACTAAGTGAGGTAACCCAGTCTCAAAAGAATACCCATGGTATGCACTCACTGATAAGTGGAACACCACCAAAGACACAATCCACATACCAAATGATGTCCGACAAGAAGGATGGAGTGTACCCTGGTTCTGGAAAGGCTCAATGCATCAGTGTAGGGGAATACCAGAACAGGGAAGTGGAAAGGGGTGGATGGAGGAACAGAGAAAGGGAAAAGGGCATGGGGGACCTTTGGGGGTGGGTAACCAGGAAAAGGGAAATGAAATGTAAATAAAGAATATATCCAATAAAAAAAGAAACAAAGGAAAAAGAGAAAGAAAGAAACAAAGAGAAACGAAGAAACAAAGAAAGACGGAGAAAAAGAAAAAGATGTATACATGTCACATACACACACTAAAATCAATAAATGTAAAAAAATTAAAAAGTATTTCTCTATTAAAAAAAAAAGAAGGTAGTTTGACAGGATGACTGTTTAGCAAAACAACAACAGTAGGCTCCAACTTAAAGCCCAAAACACCGCCCTCTCCAGCTTTTTTTTAAGCAGGTTTAGAGTATGAGGCATGAGTTTCCTCCTATAGAGCAGACCGTAAGTCCAATCAGAAAGTGGTAGGTTACCCCCATACCAGCTATGTCATTATTGTATCATCTGATGGATTGGATTTGTAGCACAGAGGGTCCATGCTGGGTAAGAGCACTGATTTATTTTCTCCATCAGTGTCCCACACAGCAACCTCTGGCACTAGGAAAGCTCCCACGCTGAATATTTTTTACTCATTCCAAACTGATTTTTCTATGTCTTGCAACCAAAGTGTCTTCAGCAATTGGGTCTTCTTAAATGGTTTTCAAACTCCTTTATTTTTTTTTCAATTATAGTTTACAAATATCTTATAAAAGCTTGGGTCTACATGAGGCTTTTTTTTAACAATCCTTTTTCTTGTTTTCTTGTCATACCCTCTTCTCCCTCATGAACTACCTCCTCATTTAAACCTCTAACCTGTGTGTACCCTGTGTCCAAAACTTTTAAAATCACTTTTATTCTTACCCCACAGCTCTACCAAGAGTGCTCTCTCTGTCTGTCTCTCTGTCTCTCTGTCTCTCCATATGTTCTCATACCTCTGTCACCTCTTTATTAGCTCTTTAATATACAGGGTCGGGGCATGGCTCCTCTATTCTTTCCTTTTGCTTTGACTCTTTGTTAGGCCTTGTCCACATTCTTCACAGAGGAGAAACTAAAATGATGCTCTGTCATTCTTCCACGCACTTCCATTTTTTCCATTTTCCTAATTACATTCATTAACAACTTATCTCTAGCTATACTTTTAAATACAAGAAACAAAATTTATCAGGCAACTGATGAGAACAGAAATTCCGAGCTAGGGAAGGGGTGGAACTGATGAACACATGAAGCATTCTCTCTCACTTGGAGAAGTGAAGTTTCTGATCCGCTACACGCGCCAAAGAGAAGGACTGTCTAAACTTTAATTCTGTGCAGTCTGGGAAGCGACTGTGTCCCTAAGTTCTCATCTCGCAGCCCTCTATTTCCTGCTCACTAGATCCCCTTGGCCCCTCAATCTCTTTCTGTTTTCCTCATCCCTTGCAGTCCAAGAACCCTAAGTTCACTTGTCTTTCTCACAAAGGCTAACAATGAAGCGGCTCCCAATTGCAGTATTTTTAAAACTGTGGTTAAAAACACATAACATCTAAACTCTCTTTTAAAATTTATAAATGGACGGTATAATTTGTTAGCTATGACCCCAATCCTGCATGGCAGCCCTCTGGAGCCTTTTCACTATGCATTACTGCAGTTAGCAAGTCTCTCGCCTCCTCCGCTCGGTCTCTGGCACTCACTGTTCTATTTTCTGTAACGAGTATCTAATTATATGTACTTCATACGAATGGGCACAACCTGAACATCTACTGATGAATAAATGTATAAATAAAATGTGACTCTGCCTACAGCACGGTGTTATTCACCCATAAAGAGAAGTCCACTGCATTCCACAAGATGAGTGTTGAGGTCTGTAATCTGACCATGTCCCCCCAAAGTTCACAAGCGGATGATCAGTAACCATGTGATGACACTCAGGGGTGGATTTTGAAGATAATTAAGTCTAAAACGCCAAGAGCTCAGAGATTCTGAAATGGGGCTTTGATAAAAGGATATGAAGGACAAGGTCTCTCTCTTCTACTTGTCTGGCCTATTAGATCACAGGGTTTGTCTTCCTTCTTGCTTTTACCACATGAGGATAGAGCCAAGAGTTGCCAGTCTATAGGTAGAAAGCAGTTCTTCCACTATAAATCTACAACTCCTTTGAATTTTTATTCCCCAGCCTCCAAACTCTGAAAAAAAAATAATTGTTGTTTTTTTTATAATTTATCCAGGCTAAATTATTTTGTTATAGCAACACAGACTAAGACTTTACACTAACTCAGAGAATTAGGCTTCATTCATAGAACAGCCAGGCTTCCTTGAATCCATAAAATGTCTTATTTTTCTCTGTGTACTTGTGATATGGAAGCTACTCGGCACTGTTGAACACATACATGACAGAATGATGAAATTGTCCCTACTGAAGTACCTACCACCAGACTCTATACATATATATACATATATATGTATATATACATATATGTACACATATACACATACATACATACATATACATACACATACACATGCAGAGATATATGAAATACAGCCTGAATGCTGACAATCCTTGTGTGATTTTTATCTTCCCTCCTGTTACTGTGATAAAACACGCTGACAAAAGCCAGTTAAGGGAGAAAGTGTTCATCTTTGTTCAAGGAACAGCCAACACAGTAGAGCTGGAAGAAGCTGGTCATACCACATCTGCTGAGAGAGGGGAAAAATACACGCATGTACTTTCTATGTTCAGCTCAATCTCCCATTTCATACATTACAAAATTCCCTGCCCGGGAAATGGTCCTGACCTCAATTAAAATGAGTCATCCCATATCAATTAACACAATCGAAATAATCCCTTGCAGGCATTCTGGAAGGCTAACTTTGATCTAGGCAACCCCTCACAGGTGGTGCCTTGAGAGCCATCGCACTGGTAATTCTAGATGCTTTCCAGCTAAGGAGTCATGCCAGCCATCACGCCATCCATAAGGGGCTCCTTACTAACTGTCCACGACAACTACTCTAAATCTCTCCCACACGCCACGCTCCCGGGAGCACTTCCTCCACCATCTGCACGCTGTGTTTGCTCAGCTTGTTCTCTCCTTTGAAGCGATCTGTTGAGAACAACCTTGCATGTAATTCTTCAGGATTATGCGCCCCCCCCCCCCCCCCCCCCCCGTCCCCAGCTACTCTCCAGAGTTTTGTGCTGAAAAAAAAAAAAAAAAAAAAAAAAAAAAAAAAAACTTTTCCAGTCACACTGTCATGATTAAGTGCACACTTTGCCTACTAAACGTTTGAACCATATTCAAACCACGTGGAAGAGTTTTGAAACCCAGTGTTTTATCACAGAAGTCTTTATTTCCCTCCAAGTCTACCAGCCTTCAAACGTCCTTTATAGGAAACTAGGGGGGAAAAAAGAAGATGATCAATGAACTATGTAGACCTGTATCAGTCGGTAGATGTTTGCTTCTAAAAGCCTATCAATTTCAAAACAAGGTTGCTCTGCAGGATAACTACATTCAATTGTCTTTTTAAAAAATTATTTAATTTTAATTAATTTTAAGTTTTTGTACAATATATATAACACACGGTCTATTCTCTCTCATACCTCCTGCCCTTTCTTTTCTCTCCCTCATCCTTTCCATTAGTAGCCTCTGAACACCCACACAGCTCTTCTATTTGATCCATGTATGCATACGCTATTTTATTCATCTACAGAAAGCTCTAGAAAGCACAAATAAGAAAAAAAAAAAAAAGAACATACTGTGCCTGTCTTTCTGAGACTGGCCTAGTTCACTGGGTATGATGACATCCGGTCACATCCATTATTCCACAAGCGGCATGATGTCATGATTATTCCTTTTGACAGAGGAGGCTTCTCTGAGGTTCAGGAGTGGCCTCATGCAGTGCTAAGCCTCGCGCACATCAGTAGCAGCCAGGATCCCAAGGCAAGCTGTGAGTCTCCAATGCTGGAAAAATCCGTGCACTTCCTGAAACCCAGCATGCAGAGTCTGTACTTTCTTATTGGTGCTTATTGGGGGAGGTGAGGATCCATTTAAGAAACACATGTGCAAGTGTTTGGTGACTATACTGACTTAATCTAAGGGGGTGAGCACTCTATTCGTGCTAGAATCTTTGTGATATCATCATGCAAAACATCTTAAAAAGAAAGAAAAACTGACCTATAAAGTCTTTATTGTTTCATCGGGTTATTCTTGTTATGGTTAATACACATTTTAAACGAACTATTTTCATTTCAGATGCCATTCTTTAAATGAGGTCACCATGCTAGTATTGACTTTCGTATGTCATTCTACAACATAGCCTTGATTTTCTGTAAAGCTAAGTAACCTACCTCATCCCATCCATGATCCCTGGGTGATGGGCTCCCTTTCCTTCCAGATATTCTTTGTTAAATGAGAAGCAAGAACAGGAAGTTAATGGACAGGAAGAGAAGTTGTGTTTGTATCCCGAGACATTCTCATAAACTATAGGGCAGTGAGAGAGGGAGGGATCATCTCTGGTTCAGCTGATCCTCTTTCTTCTGATGTGGCCCCTCCCCTCCTACTTCTAGTTTGAGCCTAAGTTAATGCCGTCTCCTACCACTTTCATGACGGCTGGCTGATCGGCTTTCTTTAAATCCTTTCCTTAACTCAATCCTGATTTGAGTCTATTTCCTGCCAAACCCTGACTCAAAAGATTTTAAAAATTTTGAAGCCTGCTAATTTTTAGGAAAATAGATACAACTGGAAATTGTTCAAAAAGAAGATATTCAAATGGGCAAATATTGCATGTCTGCTCACATATATTGAATCTATAATAAAATTACATGTGTGCATATGCATAATCAGATATGCCTATGTGTGTATATATGTCAGAAAATTAGAAGTGGGGGTCACAAAGTAAAGGAAGAGATCACAAGGGAAGGGAGAGGGAGAAGGTAAGAGAATACGTGTGACTTGAAAGTAGGTGGGGTAGGGCAGGTCTGAGGGAAGGAAGGAAACCAGTCAGAGGAAAAGAAGCACCCTGTGGAAGACAAAGGGGGAGAGGCATGAATGTTTTGCTTTGGTTTTGTTTCTTTGTTTGTTTTTGACTTTTTATTCGTGTGTGTGTGTGTGTGTGTGTGTGTGTGTGTGTGTGTGTGTGTGTATTTCACATCATGGACCCCAGTTCCACTCATCATCCTATCCTCCACCCTTGCAATGCCTGCAAAAGAAAAAGGAAAACCTCATTGTGGAAGCTGTAGTGTACAGTACACCCTTGAGTGCACACATTTTTTCTTGAAAATGTTCATTGCATTGAGTCACTGGTTTGGTTCGACTGTATCCTCCCTGGGACTCTTCTCAGATACCTTGTTGTCGCTGTGCTTCACGGAGATCCTGCAGCTTTGGCTCTGTGGGACTGGCCCCTTCATGGACTCTAGACGTTCAGAGAAGGGGTAGATTTTGGAGTGGGCCAACTCAAAGCCCTGAATCTGGGTGTGGGTGGTAGCTGAGATGGTCAGCCCGCCAGCTCTCCCACACCCACACCCACACCCACACCACCAGGGCCAGCTCTCCGGCACTGCCCCCAGTTAGCTCACCCAACGCTGCAGCCAGTAAAGGGCTGAGCCAAACTCTTCTGTTCTCATGCCTTTAGGCCAGCTCTCCTGAGCCCCTGGCAGCAGAGCCAGCAGAGCCAGCCCTATTGTGCTGCCCAGGAGAGGTGCGGGGCCCCCTCTTCTGATTCCTGGAGCTGGTGAGGGACAGAGCCAGCTCTCCTGCTTTTATGATCTTGGGGCCATAGGTGGGGTGAGGGAGAAGGAGACATCTCTAACTCGATTTCAACACCGAATGGCATACAAGCCAGCTCTCCTGCGCTCAAGCCCTTGGGCCGGCTCACACACAGCCCCAAAAACCAGAACCAGCTTGACCGTGTGCTTCTTGTGAGAGGTACAGGGACCCACATTCCTGAGTGCTGTAGCTGTTGAGGGTTGGGACCAGCTCTCCTGCTCTCCTGCCCTCGGGGTGAGGGTGGCCAGGAAAGGAGTACACAGTAGCTCTGCACAGCCCTCAGACATCAGCATGGCTTCGGGCAGCAGCACAGACCAGAAACATCTTCATAGCCTTTGGTGGTAACATACGTCCTCTGCTGGAAGGCCACAAATACATGGCCTTTTGGTGGCTGCAAGGACCACCATGGCCTTAGGAGGCATCATTGGCTACTTACATCAGGCTGTTCCTCACTACCCCGGAGTCTCCAGCTCTGCCTCTCGTCACTGTGCACACGTCCTTCTGCTTCTCTTTCTCTTCCATCCCACCACCACTCACTTGCTCCTGTGAGTGGCACCCTGGGTGTCTGGGGTCATCTCAGGAGTGCTATGCCCTGCTATGCCATGTGGCATTGGGCAGGGTCATCTCCAGGGTGGTCTGCCTGCCCTGGCACTGGGTGGGGTTGATCTTGGGGTTGTTCTAACATCCTTGGCCTCTGGGCATCAGGCTGGGGTCATCGTAGGAGTGGTCTGCCAGCCTGGGTCCCGTGATTGAGAACCAAGTTTAATCACACACACACAATGCCATAATAAAACTGTCACTTTATAGATTGGCATAAAAATAAATTTTAAAAAATAAATATCTTAAAACAGCCTGTAAAAATAAAAAAAGGGTGCCAGCCACTTGACTCAACAGGTAAAGGCACCAGCTGCCAAGTCCAGTGACATAAGTTCAACCCACGTGATAGGAAAGAACCAGAATCCCCATTACGCAAAGAGAGAAGGGATTCTGTAAGTAGTCTAGTGACCTCCATACACACACACACACACACACACACACACACACTAACAAGAAGGAGGAGTAGAAGGAGAAGAAGAGGGGGAGAAGGAAAAGAAAAAAAGAGAGAGGTAGGGATGAAGGAAGGGAGGGTGGGAGGGGTGAAAGGATGGAGGGAAGGATGAAGGGAGGGAGGGAGGGATGAAAGGAGGGTGGGGGAGGAAGGGAGGCAGGGAGGGAGGGAGAGAGGAAGGCAGGGAGGGAAGGAGGGAGGGAGGGAAAGAAAAGAAAAAAAGATTTAAAGTTAAGTCTGACATATGCCTCATGTCTATAATCTCAGCATTCAGGAGGCTGAGGCAGGAGGATTCTGAGTAAGTTTTAAGCCAGTTGAGGATATGTCAATCCTTCCTCAAAAGGAAAGAAAGAAAGAAAGAAAGAAAGAAAGAAAGAAAGAAAGAAAGAGAGAGAGAGAGAGAGAGAGAGAGAGAAGGGAGAGGGGAGGGAGGGAGGGAGGGAGGAAGGGAGGGAAGGAGAAAGGGAGGGAGGGAGGGAGGAAGGGGGAAGGGAGGGAGGGAGGGAGGGGAGGAGGAAGGGAGGGAGGGAGAGAGGAAAGAAGGAAGGAAGGAAAGTTGACCATGGTGGGACACAGCCTGGTCTCCACATAGTGACTTCCAAGTCAGCCAGAGCTGCTTAGTGAGATCATATCAAAGATAAATAAATAAGAAGTCTCTTTACGAACTGCTCGATGCTTTGCTCAGAGCAGCATGCCTTACGTCAGTGTTACAGAAGGAGAGTAACTGAGTGAATGCTTGTTTACCTGCTGCTAGGTAACCAATACAAGATTAGTGATGAAGAAAACATCACCCCATAATTCAGAAGAATAGACGGTTACAGCAGTTACATAAGACTCAATAGCACTGTTTACAGTCCCAGAGCACTGACCCGGCTCCCGTGTTGGGCATCAGTGGAATGGCTGGCGACCTCTCACAGTGTAGGCACACTGGGGGGGGGGGGTCTATTCAGTAAGCTACGTCTGCAGGTATGGACAGGAAAGTAGATCAGTGGTGCGTCAATAAAAAGATATTTCTGATTAGTATGAACGCTTTCATGTCATTTTTATAAATAAGAGAGAAATAGCGAGGTCTGTATACATGCATGTGTATGTTTTGGTATAAATGTGGGAAAGTAATTAAAAATAAATATTAAATTATTTTCAACAAGTACCACTTGGTTACCAAGGGAAGAATTTTATTAGTATTCACATAGCTCTACAATAGGGCCATGGAACATGGTATTAGATAGATAGATAGATAGATAGATAGATAGATAGATAGATAGATAGATAGATGCATACAGACATAGATAGATAGATAGATAGATAGATAGATAGATAGATGCATACAGACATAGATAGATAGATAGATAGATAGATAGATAGATAGATGCATAAAGACATAGATAGATAGATAGATAGATAGATAGATAGATAGATGCATACAGACATAGATAGATAGATAGATAGATGATAGATAGATAGATAGATAGATAGATAGATGCATAAAGACATAGATAGATAGATAGATAGATAGATAGATAGATAGATGCATACAGACATAGATAGATAGATAGATAGATAGATAGATAGATAGATAGATAGATGCATACAGACATAGATAGATAGATAGATAGATAGATAGATAGATGCATAAAGACATAGATAGATAGATAGATAGATAGATGCATACAGACATAGATAGATAGATAGATAGATGATAGATAGATAGATAGATAGATAGATAGATGCATACAGACATAGATAGATAGATAGATAGATAGATAGATAGATGCATAAAGACATAGATAGATAGATAGATAGATAGATAGATAGATAGATGCATACAGACATAGATAGATAGATAGATAGATGATAGATAGATAGATAGATAGATAGATAGATAGATGCATACAGACATAGATAGATAGATAGATAGATAGATAGATGCATAAAGACATAGATAGATAGATAGATAGATAGATAGATAGATAGATAGATAGATAGATAGATGATAGACAGACATAGACATAGATATATGATCATGATATATATGATAGATATCATAGAGAAATTCTGTGCCGAAAATATACAGAAAAGAAAAAAGGAAAAAGAACACGAGCTGTGCTCCCAAGTCAACAGCAGTGCTTCTCACATCTTTTGACCAGAAATTGTGACTCAAACAGTTTATGTAAACTGTCTTCAATGCTGCATGGAACATAAAGAGATTCTAATCTAGTTTAACAAATAGGAGCACAGACAGCGTGCAAACAGAACTGAAAAGTTTTAAAGTATTAAACCTAGGTTTAATTTTTTAATTTATTCGTTCATTCTCCTCACATCCTGATTGCAGCTCCCCCACTCCCAGGCCCCCCCTCACAGGCCCCTCCCCCATCTTTCCCTTCCCTGCATCTCTGACAAGGGTAAAGTCACCTCTGGGTACCAACCCACCCTGACAGCTCAAGTCCCTGCAGAACTAGGTACATCCTCTCCCACAGAGGCCAGCCAAGACAGCTCAGTTTGGGAGACAGGATCCACAGACTGGCAAAAAGAGTCAAGATAAGCCCCCTGCTCCAGTTGTTCGAGACCCACATGAAAACCAAGCTGTGTATCCGCTGCACATGAGCATGGGACCTAGCTCCGGCCCTTGTAAGAGCTTTGGTTGGCGGTTCAGTCTCCTGGAGTACCCAAAGGTGCAGGTTAGTTGCCTCTGTTGGTCTTCCTGTGGAGTTCCTACCCCCTCAGAGTTCCTTCATCCTTCCAACTCTTCACGAGACTTCCTGAGCTCTGTCTAATGCTTGGCTGTGGATCTCTGCATCTGTTTCTGTCAGCTGTGTGTGGAGCCTCTCAGAGGGCAGTTATGCTAAGCTCCTATCTGCAAGCATAGTAAGAGTATCATTAAGAGTGTCGGGGATTGGTTCTTGCCTATGGGATGGATCTCAAGTTGGGCCAGTCATTTGTGTGCTATTTCCTAGGTCTCTGCAACATCTTTGTCCCTACACTTCTTCTTTCCCCCCCCCCCCGAGACAGGATTTCTCTGTGTAGCTCTGGCTGTCCTGGAACTCATTTTGTAGACCAGGCTGGCCTTGAACTCAGAGATCCACCTGCCTCTGCCTCTGCCTCCCAAGTGCTGGGATTAAAGGCGTGTGTCACCACCGCCCAGCTTTTTTGTTTGTTTGTTTGTTTGTTTTTTGTTTTTTGTTTTTTCGAGACAGGGTTTCTCTGTGTAGTCCTGGCTGTCCTGGAACTCACTTTGTAGACCAGGCTGGCCTCGAACTCAGAAATCCGCCTGCCTCTGCCTCCCAAGTGCTGGGTTTACAGGCGTGCGCCACCACCGCCCGGCTGTCCCTACACTTCTTGTAGGTAGGACAAACTTTGGGTCAAAAGTTCTGTGGTTGGCAGCTATAATCTTAAATATGTACTCTTGCATAACCCTGACCAAGAATAAGCATGCCCATTAGTTACTGAAAAGAACAAAAGTAGAGGTGGAAAGAAATATTACAATATGAATAAACTGCACAAATGTTGAGCACAGCTTTTGGATATTGCTTAATAAACAGTGATGTTTGAAAAAAAAAAAAGTTCTGTGGTTGGGTTGGTGTCCTTCTCCCCCTACTGGAAGTCTTGCCTGGCTGCAGGAGGGGGCCACTTCAGCCTCCATGTCCCCCCACTGCTAGGAGCCTCAGCTAGAGTCACCCTCATAAACTCCCTAGAGCCTCCCCCATCCCAGATCTCTGGCATGTCCTAGAGTCGCCAGCCTCTCACAGACCCCTCTGATTGTTCTCCTTAGGCCCTCTCTCCCTACATCTGATCCTCCCCCTTCCACTCCCCATCCCTCTTCCCACCCAGTTCTCCCTCCCTCCAACTTCCGAAGACAATTTTATTTCTCGTTCGGAGTGAGGTTCAAGCACCCTCCCTCGGCCCCTCCCTGTTACTTAGCTTCTCTGGGTCTGTGGATTGCAGCACTGGTGGGAACACGAACTTGTACAACCACTCTGGGAATCAATTTGACAGTTTGTCAGAAAGCTGGGAATAAGTAGTTCTACCTCACAACCCAGCTATATGAACTCCTGCGTATATACCCAAAAGATGTTTCACAAGACCACAAGGACACTTGCTCAACTATGTTCATAGTAGCTTTATTCATAATAGCCAGAAACTAGAAATAACCCAGATGTCCCCCAACTGAGAATGGATAGAGAAAATAGGGTTCATTTACACAATGGTCTACTACTTAGCCATTAAAAACAAGGACATTATGAAATTTGTAGGCAAGTGGATGGAACTAGAAAATATCATCGTGAGTGAGGTAACACAGACCCAAAAGGACATGTATGGTATGTACTCACTTATAAGTATTACCCATAAAGTACAGGATATCCACGCTACAATCCACATACATTCTTTTTTTTTTAATTTTTATTTTCTATATTCTATGTTTACATTCCAAAGGCTTTCCCCTTTCCCAGTTCCCCCCCACCATATGTCCCATAGTTCCTCTCCCCCCCAGCTATTCACCAATCATCATCCCCCCCCCACGATTTCTCTGTTCTGGGTCTACAAAACTGGATCCAATCTTTACAGGCCCAGGGTCCTCTCCTTTCTTCTTCTTGGGAGTCATTTGACTTGCTAATTGTGCCTTGAGCATTTAGGGCTTCTGGGCTCATTAATATCCACTTATCAGTGATTGCATTTCATGTGTATTCTTTTGTGATTGGGTTAGCTCACTTAGGATGATATTTTCCAGATCTAACCATTTACCTACAAATTGCATGAGTTCATTATTTTTAATTGCTGAGTAGTACTCCATGGAGTACCACATACATTCTTATGTGAAAATATTTCTCTGGGTGATAAAGAATTTAGTGCTTACTAAGTGAATGCATATTAGTCTCAAGTCCTGAAACATGTGCTGTGGTTAGCCATTATCCGTTCTCCCGACAGCCATAAGCAGCCATTACTGGCAGGCAATGGCCTGTCTAGCCTGGTGTAGGCTTGCCCTGCATGTCCAATCTTGCAGTGATCACTGGGATAAGGGAAGTATGGTTATGCTGGCTGATTTAAGTAAATGCCCCACCCTGCAATAAGACAGAATTAATAACTCACCTATAGAACATGACAAAGCTGTCTGTTCGTGTCTGTATTCTATCCTGTCTTGATCGTACTTAAGCACAGAACTTCAGTTGGATAATGGAGATGAGAGCCATTCCTTTGGAATATAAATAGATAATAAGTTCAAATGAACTTTATAATCATGGACATTAAGATATTTTATTTACTGATTATACCAGTTTATGCTGATTTTTTTTTTGCTATGTGCCAACAAAATATCTGTAACATAACTCCAAGTCTGTACAAGTCATATCAAAGAGGAGGAGGAGGAGGAGGAGGAGGAGGAGGAGGAAAGTTGCATTTTTCTATATCTTATATATTACTGAGAAAGCACAAGCCCTTTCTAAATTACCTCAATGAAAATATCCACTCACAATAGGCAAAGGTAGAAACCATGGACTAGCAGCCAAGGAAGATGATAATTGTTCCCAAAGACAGAGGTTGAAGGCATTAGAAGGATGTCAATCACAAGGTCCAAAATCCTATAGAAGGGGGAAGAAGGGAGTGCACAAAAACTGTTGCGCAAATGGTATTTAGTCGATAACCCTGATTTGCCTCTGACTCCATATGGTAACCAGGGTGGCTTGGAAACAGAGATCCGCCTGCCTCTGCCACCAGATTAAAGGCGTGTGCTACCACATACTCTTAGGAATTATAAAACAATGGACCTTTGTTCCATTATAAAAGTCAGTATATGAGACAACACGTTAGTTTTAGTTATGCTGTGTGCGTGTGTGTGTGTGTGTGTGTGTGTGTGTCTGTGTGTAAGTCAAAGAATTTTATTGTGTATCAACGGTGTATGTGATTTTTATATGGAAATTAAAATAATATTTGAATCAGGGTCTTTTTTGTATCCCAAGCGGTCCTTGAATTTGATGTGTAGCAAAAGTTGGTCTTGAATTCCCGAACTTTCTGCCTCAGACTCCTACCTGCTAGGATTATACCTATGCATCACCAGACAGGCTTAAAAATTATTTTTAAAAGTAGTATACATATTAAATAAAATTGAAAAGACCAGTAGAAGGTATTTCAACTACCTAGCATGTGCTCAATATTAGATTTTACATTTTATTGACTCATATTCTGCTCCTTGCCACTTGTTTCTCTCAGTAGGGCTACAGGCACGGGTTTGTTTGTTTTGTTTTGTTTTGTTTTGTTTTGTTTTGTTTTGTTTTGCTTTCTTTGCTTTGTTTTCTTTGCATTTCATAAAACTCTTTTCAGTGCAGTGCATCCCTGTCTCCTTATTCGCTAACAAATAAGATATCGGTCAGAACCGTTGGGAAGTAGGGAATGAATGTTCCGAAAACTCTTCGCTGTTTCCTCAGTCTCACACCAGATTTTGACTAAAAGCCCATGGGTGTCAGGTGCTCCCAGAAGGGACGGGAGCCCTGGCTGGAGAGCTGGAACCTTCAGACCGTTTGGAGGATTCTCCTCAGCAAGCAGACACCTTCAAACAGCTTCAAGGTGGAGACACTTAGTTCATTGAGTGCGAAGCGCGCTGTCTCTGGCATCAGTGACTTAGTTCTTGTTAAGTCCAGAACAATGGACACCGGTGCGTTCTCTAACACCATTGTCTTTAAAATGGAGATGACAATCAATACCCACCTTAGCGTGCTAGCTCTTTGGCGAAATGGAGTGCAGAAATCACTGAAGCAGCGCCTCACATGGGTAGTGGGCACTCGGAAGTCGTCACCTATAAAGATGTGAGAGAAACTGGTTAAAAACACGAGTGCCTGACAAGGATGTGGGAAGCACAGATGCTGGAGAAGTAAGGGGTCCACACTACTGCACTGTCTAATACTTTGCCAATTTTTCCACATTATCAATAATGAGTTTGCCCATCGCATCTGGAAACAATCAGACCGAGGGCAAAACTTTCCAGCCAAAGACGCAGGCACTTTCCTGCCCTGAATCAATTGAAATTGCTTTTCCAGTCTCCAAATGCCATAAACACACACACACACACACACACACACACACACACACACCAGCATACTGAGATAACTTTTGTGCATGACAGTGGGCAAAAAAGAGAAAAGAAAGTATTCCCAAGATCAAACATTGTTTTCAAGTCTAGGTCAGGATTCCTGGAAAATCCATCCCCAGTATTTTTCAGGCAGGTTAAAATTTCTAAGCTGTGATCAAATAGTGCGCCAAGAACGTGGCCAGACATACAGGCTTGGAAAACTGGAGGGAAAGGCTTATTTCCAAATGAAAAGCAGAGAAAAGGCATGCAGGCAACTCAGCCTGAAGGCTTCAGTGTGGAGGGCTGCTTTGGGGGACATTTCGGACCTGTGCCTGAATCACTAGCTAGGAGCGCCATCAATTTTTTTTTTTTTTTTTTTTTTTTTTTTTTTTGGAGAGACGGTCCTTCATAATGTGGGTTGGTCTTAAACCTGCCATATAGCAGAGAATAGCCTTGAACTTTTCATCTTTTTGCCTCTACCCTGGAGTGCTGACATTACAGGAAAGGACCACCGTGCCTAGCTTGAGGTGCTGAGGATCAATCAATACATATGAGACAAGCACTCTACCAACTAAATAAACCTCAGCCCAGCCAAAAATCCCCACTCAAGTCAGTAGAGGTGGTACGCTTTGGTACTGTTACTTGGTTTTCTTGTTCCTACCTTAGTAGTTCATTTGATCCCATGATGAAAATTGTTCCTAATATGGAAGCAGTCCCCTGATGCAGGCCTGTTTCGGGCTTTCAAGAAAGACTGCAGAGATAGTCTGCCTGGAGTCTCCCTCTTGTTTAAGCCATTTGAAACACAACTTAGTCCTTCCTGGAGGCCAAGGCCACAGTGAACATTCCACAACTAATCCAGTAGGTGGTGGCAGCATGATTGGAACTGGGTGGCACAGATCCAAGCAGAATCTGTTGTGTCAGGTTCTTTAGGTACAGCCAAACTCCCTCATGAAAGTATAGGGTTAATGAAAAGGAAAATGAATGTACTCCCCCTATAAAGTGATAGTCAGGCCCAAGAAACAAGCTCAAAACTGGACAAGGAGAGCAAAGACAGGTGCTGTATAGACTCTCAGCTAAGATCTAGAGCTAAGATCAGACTAGGTTGCTTTTTGTTTTGGTTGGGTTTGTTTCTTCATTTGTTTGTTTTGACCTGGAACCACTAGGTGCTTCAGGGATGAATTCCCTGTGACTGTGAAGTGCTGGGTCTCCAATCAGGCCATAATCTGATGCCAAGGCTTGCAAGGCTGCCAAGGCTGAGGATAAGAAGACATTCGATGGTAGGCTTCCTCATCAGGAGATTAAGGTCCTGACACTCACCGAATCATAAAAAAAAGAGGGTTTTCAGGCAAGAGTTTAGACACTAGGCTGGTGTGGGTGTGTTTAGGTTGACGTGGTAATATAGACATAAATATAGTTGCTGTATTTATATAGATTTCAAAAGGTCAGTATCTGCTTACACTTGGCTCATCACTCATGCTGCACCATGTATGTTGTATCACATATGTATGCAAATACCCATGTGAAATTATTTAAAAGGGTTAAATTGGGGGGATTTATTTGGGCACATAGTTGTAGAGTTTGTTCCATACTCACGAGGCTCTATTGCTTCTGGGATCAAACATCATGATGAGGAGAGTATAGGAGAACCAAGCAGTTCATCTCATAGTAGACCAGAAGCTAGGGAGGGACAGGAAAATGTTTCCAGGCTGTATATCTCTTGACCTACCTTCTCTAACTAGGCCCTACCTTCTCGGTTTGCATCGTGTCCCAACATGCGGTCTTGTGATCCAACAAAGGATTCGCTTATTGTGAATATCATAGCTCTCATGATGAAATTATGTGGCAATGCCTGGATCCACCAGCTAAGGTCCACACTTTCAGTGCACAAGCCTTTTAAAGGACATTTTATATCAACTGCATAAGTAAAGTATACACGTGGGATGTGATTAGTCAGAACTGTACGGATGTCAAGGCCTTCTGAGACAAGGACATTTAGATAGTAGATTAAAATAATGAAGATGGCAAGTAATCTCTAAAGACCAGGCTCCCACTTGGGTTCTGCCTCCACGAGAAGGGGTTCATGAAAGTTAGGCAGGTGCAGTATTGACAGGAGATTCCAGTTTCTACAAAGCAATTGAAATTCACTCAAGAAACCAAGGGGAAGTCCTAGTCAGAAGCTGGAGATGAGAGCGTAACTAATGTCCATGGGTCATTCCCAGCACAATATTGTCCACAATACTGCCTGCCCAAGAACCTTTATGGCTTAGCCAGGATCAGTATGGGCACTAAGAATGACTATTGAAGTTGAAATAGTTTGTTCCAGCAAACAAGTGTGGTTAAGACCGGCCAAGCCAGGAAGATAAATAACACAGAATGAATCACTAACGACTTTCTCTTCTCTCTCACCTCCAGAACCCTGACCCAAATAAAGAAAAGGACAGGCAACATTTCTTTGGTGCCAATGGACTAAGCACTGTACTACTTGAAAACCTCCAAAAGAGATCTGGAATCCTCGCTTTCCCACCGCGGAAGCTGAATACCCGAGATCTTAAGTAACTTGTGTTGAGTCCTACTGATTTTAGACTCAGATTCATATGTGTATGTGTGTGCTACCTATGATCAGTCTTACCCCTCATTTCCTTCTAGATCCTTCACCTGCATCTTGGTCTGAGAGCAACTTTCTACCTTTTAGAATGGTTTGCTTCTGCTAGAACACACAGTCTCATTATAATATGTCAGGTAGTATAGGAGGTGACAGATTTGGAATAAGGTACAATATACAGTGGCAATTTTATGTCAAGTTTTTTTAAGAACTGGGACTGCAGGTTAAAAAGAGAGAACTAATTTAATTATTCAGAGATTGCAACTCTTGTACTAAAGGAATCAGATTCAAGGACATTATAAATGGGTAGGACAAAATGCGTGTTACCAAGTAAATCCAGAGTCATTTTGACCTCCTGTCTTAGTTAGGGTTTCACTGCTATGAACAGACACCATGACCAATGCAAGTTTTATAAAAGACAACATTTAATTGGGGCTGGCTTACAGGCTCAGAAATTCAGTCCATTGTCATCAAGGCAGAAACATGGCAGCATCCAGGCAGATATGGTGCAGGAGGAGCTGAGAGTTCTACATCTTCATGTGAAGGCTGCTAGTGGAAGACTGACTTCCAGGCAGCCAGGGTGAGGGTCTTAAGCCCACACCCACAGTGGCATACCTACTCCAACAAGGCCACACCTCCTAATAGGGTCACTCCCTGGGCCAATCATATACAAACCATCCACCTCCCCCATGAATCCTTGAGATAGGCGTTCATCCTTCTCTATCATTAGAATATATCTATCCCATGCAAATCTTTTTGCATGCATGTGTGTGTGTGTGTGTTTGTGTGTGTGCACGTGCACACATGTGCAGAATCATGGAATTGGTTTTGAATGTCTTCCTGGGCGGTATCTACTGAATTTACTAAAGCACAGTCCCTTGCTGAGCCTGGGACTTGCTTCTTCCAGCTACCTGAGCTAGCCAGCTTGACCTAGGAATTAGTGACTACAATTCGTGTTGAGTCTTTGGATGTAGGTTCAGGGTCGTCATGCTTTGGGGATAAGTTCTTTATTCACTGAGTCATTTCTCAGGCCTGAGAATCACGACACTAAAAACTATTAGGAGCTGGAGAGATAAGTCAGCCAGGAAAACATTATGTATAATACTCCCTCCCAACATGACTATGCTAGGTGCTTTGTCACCTGCTTATAATTCTAGTTCTGGGGAGTAGAGACAGGAGCCTCAATTACCTGGTGGGTTAGAGGCTAGTAAAAGGCTCTGAGTGAAAGGCGAGTGCCTGGGGAATGACCTGAAATTAATTTCCAAATTCTACATATTCACGCACACGTATGCATTTGTGCATACACAAATACTCTCTCTCTCTCTCTCTCTCTCTCTCTCTCTCTTTCTCTCGAACACACACACACATATACACACATCTGTATACACACAGACACACATACATACAAGAAATTGGAATTTTGAAAGGGGAGCTGTGAAGAAAACTCAGCTAGGCTCATTTGAGGCTCTAGACTCTGGCTTCACGCTTCAGGTCCCCGTCACAGAAGCAGATGAAGAGGTAATGACCATTAAGGACAGCATAGACGGACACTAGGGAAATTCCAATGGAAAAAGTCCCTAAAACTTTCAGAGTTTTTGAAAGAATGGAAACTTCTAAAGCCAGAATGAGTCAGAGACCCAAGAGTATAAAGAAAGAAAAATAAGATAAAATGGAACAAATGAAAACTTTAGCCTGGAGTCAGGAAAATCCCAAGCTTGGGAGAACTACTAGGTGACAGGCTGGCAGAGAAGTGTGGAGGCCCTGACACTTGGCTCATCCTACTATGCTCCACGTCAGGGGTGTTTGTACTCCTCCTGAGGGAAGAATAACCGTACAGACCACGTTCAGCTTTGCTTTCAGGCTCTCTATAGAACATGGGTGATTCACACTGCACACCCTGAAAACCACTCTTCATTCCACGACTTGGATTATTTTTAAGGTGCCACGTGACTAGGTCCCTTGTGACAAAACAAAGCTCTCACAAAGTTTGTTTCTAACCTAACCTTCTTATCTTCTCTCCACTCTGCATGTCAGGCAAATGTACTTTCTCTTAGAACTCGAGCCAGCATAAACTGGATTGATGTAGTGTTGTTTTGTAAACTGTGAGACCAAAGAACAGAAGGAGAGGAAAGATCTCACAGTGGGCCAGATCAAATTGCAGGGCAGCCCAAGGTTCTGCATCTGACTTTGGTAACCAGGGACATGTGGTAAAGAAACACATTGGTTGTTGTTAACCTCAAAAGGACAAGGACCAGCCCTGAGCAGAAACAAAAAAAAAATGTATCTATCTTGTGCACAGATCTTGGATGGATGTCTTACTCCATCTCTAGAATTCAGTTTCAAAAGGCTGGGTTACAGAATCAAAGATGGGTGCTGAATTCCTGCGGGATATGACAAAGAGACGTCTTCATCTCTGAAATGAATACCATAAACGCTACAAAAAGGCATGGCAAAGAAGGATGAAGAAAACAAATGTGCAGAGAAGGCAAGAACATGGGAGAGGGACTGGTTGAGAAAGAAAGAGATGAGCAGGAGGAGGAGGGGGACAGGAGAGAAATGGGAGGACACAGAGACGACAAAATGCACTATAGCCATGTAGGAAAATGTCTTAGTGTTGCCCATGGTTACAGAGAACTAATAGAAAACTTAAAAGGATCACACATAAACATGAGACTGGTATCTGATATAGGACTACTGGAAAAATAAAAGAAAGAACGGAAGACATGCATGCAGTACAAAGTACAGAGGCTGGTACACGGTAGGTACTGCATAAATTATAGTAGCGATGGGATGGGGGTTTGTCTTAAAGTATTAACTGGTGCCTGTTCAGGTGTATGTGTGAAACCCAAAGGCACTTTTCAAAATGTGTACCTTTAATGAATAATTTCCCACTTAACCAAGAGAGGCCCTAGCGGAAAAGGGAGGTTAGTATTTAACTAGCATTACCTCAACCCCAGATTGCAAGGAAAGCCTCCCCCCCCAACCCCACCCCCGCTATTCATTCTTGCTCCCTGGGACACACTTGACCTCTGACTTCTTTTCTCAACTCTTTCCTGGCCCCTCAGCAATTAAGCCTATTCCTTGCCTTCCAGATGCTACATATTAACCTTCCTCTTCGATGGGTTTATTTAAACAAACATAACACTCACTAACATCTGACAACCAGCAAGAGATTTATTGCTCTCTTGTTGCAATGAGAATGTTAGGAGAGTCAACACGGAACAAGCAACAGCTTGTAGTGGCCTTGGCAGTGGACTGCGCTTTGCCAGGCAACCGCTTTGCCCTCCATGTTCGGGTGTTTGTCGATCTCTCATGGAGTTTTGAGAGTGCATCTAAAGGAACATGTCCGGGGAACTGCGCTGACAGAGCGGCCTTCACTCTACAGCGCCTGCTTCTTTTGATAATAATTCTGCCACAGAATTATAAAGAGGCCTTCTGAGCTTGGCCCGGACCACATTAATCTTCAGTCCGAATCTATGCTGCCTATGTTCCTATGAGTCCTTGATCGATTGGGAATTGCCAATAGAATTCGAGTTTTGCTCAGCGAGAAGGATTTTTCTACAGTGGGAAAGATCCGGATTGGACTCGGTGATAAAAAATAGACAAAATATCCTGGTATCACAGGTGGAAATGGAATCTAAAGACGCCGTGGAACACAGTGGGGAACTCGGACAACAATGAATGCTACTTGTTCGTATTTGCTGAGCAACCGTGGTGTCCTTGCCCTTGCTGCAAAGACCCCCGGCTTTGTTGAGCAAAGAACGAGACTGTCGTTTTCTATGGGCGTCCCCATCGCAAAGAAGCTCTTGTTCCTTTCGGATTCCATCTACTCTGCACTGAATTGCCCTTGAGTTTAGTGGCCAACCTCATTAGGCAGATGAAGCGCTAAGGCCTGACTGTCTTAGAAGATCTATAAACTAGAGCTTGGTAGAAAATTCCAGAAATAGACGCTAAACAACTTAAGCAGAAGAGAGATTGACTGCACAGGTGCCTGATGCCTTCCTGGCCTGGCAAAAAGATGTAACAAGCAAGCTGGGCAAAGACTGAGAGAAACACAGCCAAGGACTTTCTCGAAAGGGTCTACCTAGAGTGCCAACACTGTTTTTCAACAGCCAGACTACATCACTTGCCTTGTGACTTCGCTTTAGCCTCCAGATATTGAGTGTGTGTGTGTGTGTGTGTGTGTGTGTGTGTGTTTGTGTATGTGTGCATGCATATAGAGTCACATAAACATGAGTGTGCATGCAGATGGAGGTTAGAACTCAACATCCTGTGTCTTCCTTAGTCTTTTCAATCTTATCTTGAGACGAGCTCTTTCATTGTACCCAACGCTCACCAATTTAGCTGCGCTGGCTGGCCAGTAGACTCTAGGAACCTTTCCTGACTCTGTCTCCCAGATGCAGGAATTATAAACATGTGACACAACATTTAGCTTCTTACAGGGATTCTGGGGTAGGGGGGTGTCAAGCTCAGCTCCTTACACTTGCATAACAGCCATTGTACTAAACGAACCGTCTCTGGAGGCCCCAGAAGTAACTTTTGACTGTCCTACTCGCCATATCCCTCAGCAGTCAGGCTGACATATGTAATCCGATAGGCTACACATGGAGCATGACGAAGCGTCACAAACTGGATGGCTGAGCAAGGCTGAGCATGACCCAACCGTTCCTTCAGCTTCTGCATATAAAATGTCGTCCACCTACGGATCTTAGAATTTTCTGCGCGATACCAAAGACATTTTTATTTTTCTGAGCAGTCTGAGTGACTAATGCTGATCACTGTCCACCACATTCGCTAATCTCCTGCCAATCATCCATCTTTCCCTAACATTGCTTAAAAAAAAAAAAAAAAAAAAAAAATCTCTCCTGTTTGGCATAACAACACTCAGTAACTCCCCCTGAAGAGAATGCAAGCAAGGCTTCATCTCCTATTCTTACCAGCTCTGGGTGTGAGGTGATGGTCATTCTCTTTTCTGGTACCCTATCACTTTAAAGAAATGAAATATCAGCACAAACCAACACACAATACATCCTTACATGTTAACACATGGTAGAGAAAGGTAGCAGAAAAGCAAGAAGAGGGACCTCCTCCACCAAGGAAAGACGTGTGTGTGGTTCAAGCCTGGACTCCTCATTTCCTTCGGTTCCTGAATCGAAGCTGCAGCTTCAGCTGGAGCCTGGGTACCTCGGGGGGTGGGGGTGGGGGTGGGGGTGGGGGGTGGATCCTGAAATGAAAGATGGCTTGCACAACACCTTCCTACAGAAAGGCTCTGAGAATCAATGCCTTTTAGAGGGGTTAAAGAAGTTAACTATAAAGAAAAACAAAAAGATTATTCAAGTTGCATTTGTTGGCCCAATCCCCAAGGACACCTTAAGGGCAATCGTGACTTTTCGAAGTTGAGCGAACATGATCGAGCTTTCGAACCCTGAGCTGATTAGTTACTGCATGCGTGACAACCTAAAGAAATGGGAAGAACCTGTGTGAGACAGCTGGCCATAGGTGAACCAACCTGTCTGCGGGGCATCTGCCGTCTCTCATCAGCTAGGCAACAATTTTTTCTTTTTCTTTTTTTTTTTTAAAGACCTTATTTTATGTATATGAGTACACTGTAGCTGTCTTCAGACACACCAGAAAAGGGCACTGGATCCCATTACAGACGGCTGTAAGCCACCATGTAGCTGCTAGGACTTGAACTCAGAACCTCTGGAAAAACAGTCAGTGCTCTTAACCGCTGAGCCATCTCTTTTCAACGAAGCGTAACCCGGGTGCTGGATCTCACTGTGCAGCATAACTCGTATTTTTATCTTTTGCTCCCTTTCCTGTCACTTTTACCCTCAACAAGCACTTCAGTTAGCTATGATTATTTATCCCTCAAAATATGAAGCTTAAAGTCTCACTGTTTTTTTTTTTCCTTGCAGCTATAGCTGAGACTTTATAGGATGGTGCATAAAGAGTATTTACTCGAGGTGGTCAGGAGATGCGGCCTATAAAATCCCTTGAGAATCCATCCTCTGACATCTTTACACCTAAGTGCATTGCTGGTTAGGGACCACAGATCGTAGGATACATTCATAGGTTTATAAATACCTTTTATCCAGTCTAAAGAAAACAAACAATGTCTTCTCTATGAACAGTTCAAGTTGCTCAGCGTCCATTGAGGCTCGGGGATAGTACTTGATGCCAACACATCCGGTCATTGGTAGTGGTCCCCAGCCTACCCGTGGTGTACTGGCAAGTCATGAGGTCCATCTTATATATAGGATACATCCCTATCCTACACCCTGGGAGGCATCATTCATTCAAATCATTCATCTGTCAGTACACAAGCATGAAGATGAACTGAGAAAGAGACTCTGGAATCTCATATTTCTGAATTGAAAATTTTCTCCATAGAGGAAGTCTTTAATTGTTAAAAAAAAAAAAAGTCAAAAAAAAGTCAAAAAAATTTTTTGATGAATATTATCTAAATAGATACAGCTTTCTATCAAATTCTAAAGAAAATTGACAATTTTTACAGCACTTTGAGATTCACAGCTAAGTTGAGTGTAGATTATAAAGAGGTTCCATATGCATGTCATTGTGTCAATTTTTTTTTTTTTTTTTTTTGGTTTTTCGAGACAGGGTTTCTCTGTGTAGCCCTGGCTGTCCTGGAACTCACTCTGTAGACCAGGCTGGCCTCGAACTCAGAAATCCGCCTGCCTCTGCCTCCCAAGTGCTGGGATTAAAGGCGTGCGCCACCAACGCCCGGCTATGTCAATTTTAAGATACAGAATAATTGTTTACTCTTTACTTTTTAAGAGGCAACCTAGCATGTTTCATTTGATTTTCAGTTGTCTGGGTTTAAATTCCTGACCTATTACTTACTAGCGAATGGGACTTTGCACAAGTTACTTGACTTTCTGTGCCTCGGCGTCCTCATTGTCCATACGAGGGTATGTGTAGAACCTGTCTCTATAGCTGTTCCCTGGGACAAAATGCACAGATGGAACTCAATGCTACATAGGCGCTCAGTGACGAGGTGCCCACATCCATGAAGCCCTGGGTTCAGTCTCTAAATAAGATTAAAAAGGGAAAATGGTGCTTCCAAATAAATTCTATACCACTATTGTTTTAGAAACATCTAGAAGTGGTGTTTTTTTTTATTGAAATAGAATTACATCACTGCCCCTCCCTTCCCTCCCTCCAGCTCCTCCCAGATATTCTTTCCTACCTTGCACGTTCCCCCAGAAGGCTTGTGACAATGTACTCCTTTACCATCTAGCCTTCAGCTGGGTCTTGGTAAATCCCACTGGATTTACCAAGAGGACATCTGCTGGAAATAGTGAATGAAGGATTTATTTCCTGGCCCTTGCTTACCAAGTCATGAGTGAGCAGTGGCTGGATTCTTTTTTTTTTTTTTTTTTTTTTTTTTTAATAAATGTCCTCCACTCTTATTGACAACAACTTGGGTTTTGTGGGATGTGATTGGGTCACAAGGGCTCTAACTTTATCAATGAGTTGATCTATTGATGAAGTCACACTGTGATTGTGTTAGAAGACGGTGCACACTAGGTGGTCGGTCTTATTTGCAGGAGCAGGTCTATGGTTCTGTGCTGTCAAGAGGCAGATCTTATCCCTGCTCTTGATTCCCTCCTATGCCTTCCTCTCGTCTCCCTCAGGCCGCACTCTCTCCTTATCAGCTGCTGGGAAGTGAGAAGCCTCTTCTACCACTCTTGAATAGATGTCATGTTCTGCTTTGGCTCATGCTCCGTATTAGTTATCTTTTCTTATTATTGTGACAAAATGAATGACGAAAACAACTTAAAGAAAGGACTCATTTATGTTTAATGGACCATTTATGAGGTCTCAATCCTACCAAAGGCATGTTGGCGCAATTCACTTCACAATAGATAGGAATCAGAAACAGAACACAAGTAGGGACCAGACCAGATCTAAGCCCCCTCAGGACATTCTCCCTAAAAACAATTACCATCCTTTGTTGGTGTTCTTATATGATGTTGTAAACATTTGATTAAACTCTTCAAATGTCTGTTGGAGTCTATCATCTCTCTCCTACTGAGGTTTCAGATGATACGGTCTTCCTTTGAGATTCCTGGCGCTCTCTCCTAAAAAAGAGAAGAAGGACAGAAAAAAGTACTAAAGTACTTTCTGCTCATCCCACCCAATCATGGGAGACACAATCGAACATATTAGTTCAATTGGCAAATTTCCATCTGTGTGCCTTGGACTTCTATATTTCCATTCCCTGAAACAAGAGGCCAAACTTAGCTAGAAAACTTCCACAATTATCCCTGGTGGTGCTTGCATAGACTAGTCTATGCCATGATCGACAGGACGAGTATCACTAAGCTTGGCCTTCCTTTCTTTGCCAGTTGCAACTCAAGCTCACTGCAGTTGTCCCTAGTGGCTGCTAACTCATGGCCAATATTTCCCCAGTTCCCCCTCGCTCTAGCATTTCCATATCAGTCACAGACCAATCCTAAAATTACAGCAGCAAGCAGCTCAGGCTCTTTGTCCTTCTTTGGACTCAGAAATCCAATGTTTTTTCCCTAACCCTCATTCTTTCCATTGCCTTCCCTCTAAAGCATTCATTTATAAGATCAGTAATACTGTTCTTTGTCTCTGACAGTGGGGCGTAATGCAGCTTTGGTAGGATTTAGCAGCCAGACATGAATTCTTCCTTCACAATTTGTTAGACTTCTCTCTTAGTCCATTCATAATGGCAAATGCCAAGATAAAGAAATTCTCCAAACATTTATGGCATATTAAGTCTTTCTATTTCTTTCTTTCTTTTTTTCTTCAATAGTCTGGGACAAAGACATGTCTAGGTACATGAAGAGGCAAAGCATGAATTCATTCTTAGTTTTGCTATGGAAGAGATATGAAGGACGTGTAATCATTCTTGATTTCTCAGTTCTTGGAAGAATAACTTAAGATACCTTTCTTGGACATATAAAGGCAAGGCAAGTGGACATGCCTTTATATGATTTGTAATGATTTGAGGACGCTTGCTGAACTTGCTGCTCCTGAGAGTTTCTGTTATACTAAAGATAGTGAGTGCAGTGACTAGATGAAAAAGTTTTTGTAGAAAATAACAAGTATTGGGAAATATAAATGGTAGTGACTCCCAGCTTTCCATTCTGATATTTAGCATTAGAGATCTTTAATAGATTGGGGTGATCTTACAGACAGCATCACCATTGGCCTTCAAATGGGGGCTCGTACTGAATGAAGGTAGAACATAGGCAGACAACAAGTTCAAAGGCCTGCTATCTAACAGAGAAGGCTAGATTCCGATGAGCATCAAGTTATGCTCTTCCCAACTCAGTGATCATTATGGACACTTGAGAATAATAGTGTATGTTACGGGAATAAGTCAAGAAGATATAACTACAAAGATTACCCATGAAGTACCTTGGACTTCAGCAAACAATGAAGACATTAGAACTCTACCTTGAAGAATAGTGTGGCGAGTCAAGCAGTCTGGCTCAGCCATTTATTCTATCAAAGCAACTTGATATGCAATCAACTTGAGTATCACGAAAACTGAAGATGGAGCCTTTATGTGTGTCATTAGACTTTAAAACATATCATCTTAGATAAACAGAGCATATAACTCCAAAATATTTGTATTATTCAGACTTCTAATTACATTTTAATACATTTTTATTGCAAATAACTTTTTTCAGACAATATATTCTGATCACAGAATCCCTTCCTCCCACTCCCTCTGGATTCTACCTTCACACTTTCCCCCATACATTAAGGGAAATTTCTCTCTTTCTTTCAAAAAGAAACATCCAAGCAAAATAAATAAATCAGAATAAAACAGCAACAATAAAAAACACAAAAAAGAATAAGCCAGTAAAACACACAGAGACACATAAGTCCATAAAAACACAAAAATCAAAATCCATAATATATAAGCAAAAGACCAGTAAGATTTAAAAAATTGCCCAAGCAAAGTAATATGAGACAAAAAATAAACAAACAGCAACAACAAAAACCACTCCAAGCACATCATAGAGTTTGTTTTATGTTGTCCTTCTACTACTGGATGTGGGTTCTGCCCTTCAGTGTGGTATATATATCCAGTGAGACTGCATTGAAGAAAATTAAGCTTTCCTTTGCAAGTGGTTGTCACTTGGAGGTAGCTTCTTGGTTGGTTAGAGGTGGTGGAGTATGTCCACTTCCCTCTCTCAGTGCTGGGATTCCGCTTGGGTTGGACGTGTAAAGATCCTGTGCACCCTGCCACAGTCTCTGCGAGGTCATATGTGTATCAGTGCTGTTGTGTCAGGCTCATAGGATCTTTTCACTTCTTTCTTGTACATAGTTTCCTGAGCCCCAAAGAGGTGGGGCTTGATAAAGACATCCCATTTAGAACTAAGTGTTAAGTGTCTCTGACTCTCTGCACACTGTCCATTTGTGGGTCTCTGTGTTAGCCCCCATCTACTGAAGGAGGGAATCTTTTTATTATGACTCTTTATATACATAATAGGAAAAAGATCCATTCTTTGATTATTATTATTATTATTATTATTATTATTAAGAGATACCCAACATTGGAGTGGTGGGTCCATAAACCCACCACCGTGGTAACATAAAAATGTTCCAAAGTTCAATACTTAAAAAGGAAAGCTGTTGATTTTGCATCTTTTCTATAGTTGTGATTATGCCAGTCAGCCTAAATCTATGGGGTAGACATTGTCTATTGCAAAGACTGAAATGCCATTTATTCAAAAAGTATATTTAAAAGTTTTACCAGTAAGACCTCATGACGAAGTTCAAGCACTAAACTGGGAATGGGTGGACCAACTTGATTCCCAGACCTCATAAAGCATTTAATTATCTGTGTAATTATGGACAAACAAGTTACTTTCTATAAACTTAGCTCATCTATAAAATCCATAAAGTGGAGAAAGCAAAGAAAGCTATCTTGATAGCCCGAGGTTACTTACTATGAAGTCCAAGAGAGAATAATGCACGGACTATTGCATTGCAAATTGGATTAAGCAACGTATAAATTTGAGAGATGATGTAATTCATCTTAAAATTTTAACTAGTGAATTTGGGCTTGGCAAGAACTCGTTTGAAATAACATTTCTCTGCGGAGTTCAGGACCTCTCCATCATCAGTGCCCCCCAAAGGTTTTTTAAAGAGGATCACAAGGCTAAAACTCCACTAGCACATTCAGAGTATGAAAAGCCCATTTAGATGTCATCCCTCGCTCTTGGCTGACTCTCAGGGAATGCCAGCAAAGTATCTGAAACTGGAGCAGCAACCCACCCAGTGCATCCAAATCTTTCATCAAGCGGTGCCTAGTTTAGAAGTAATATTATGTTAGCATTACCCCCACGGTGGGTGATTTCTAATGAAACCAGTCTCCCACGGTGAAGTGAGAACATGTGTCACAGAGAAGGGGAACTGGGCGGACCTGAGGACTAAGCCGAGAAGCAAATATCCTGTCAACTAAGAGAGGAGCAAAAAGGTTCCAGAAGAGAGCAAACCTCCCAAAGCTTGTCCACCGGCTCCCTGTCCCCCAGACCCAAACTATCATGGTACCTTTAAAGTTTCTGAACGCACTTAGAAGACAAATCTGTAAAGCTATTCGTTGAGTCAAATTCTCTTGATGTATAAACCCCCCTAATTGTTGGCTAGTAAAATTCAAATGCAAAAAAACAAAAACAAAAAATAAACAAAAACAAAACAAAAAAAAAAGCAAACTTCTTTAGACTAGCAGGACAGCATGCAGGACGGGAAGAATGCCACAGTCTTTCATTCAGCCCCGCCCTGACATCATTGCATCACCCTCTTGTTCTTGTCACTCATTCTAGGCCCCAAGGTTTTGTCCTCCTGTTCTCTGGGTCCTGGAAATGTAAAGATAAGTAAAATGTTGAATTCTCTGTTTTGACTCCAAACCACCTCTATTCTTTCTTCCAGTCAGAGTCACACAGTCCCTCTGTCAATTACCCCACAGACACCGAAGAAAGCTAGAAGGTGCTGTCTTTATACTGTAACTTCCCTCGGAACACACATCCATTTGAATACTTATGCTGCCATATGTTATAATTACTGTTTGAAGTTGCTGTTCCAGTCTTTTCACCTTCCTATTGCAACAATCTCTATAGTATCTAGTTCAAAATAGGTGTTAAAATACCCGTTGAATAAATGATTCCCCAATTCAGTCCTTCCTTGGGCACCAAGCATGTTCATTTCAAGCTCTTCTCCAAATCCCTTTCCTTCAGAATGGACACTGCCCAGGTGCAGATCTCCTCACTTTTTACTATGGCTGTTTTAAGTATATTTCTTACATAAAGGTTTACGTGTTTTTATTTTATGTGCATGAGTGTTTTGCCTGCATATGTGTGTGCTGCCTATACGTATGCCTAGTGCCTGCAAAAGCTACAAGAAAGCATCGGATCCCTTGGAAGTGGAATTGCAGATGGTTTTTTAGCTGTTAGGTAGATACTGGGAACTGACCCCAAGACCTCTGCAAGAGCAGCAAGTGGCTTCAGCCAGTGTACCATCTCTTTAGCACCTCAAATGAGATTCTTATATTCTATTTTTATGAATCTCTGATGAATTTCCTGATCCCATTAGACTTATCTATAGTATGTGTCAGACAATATCATTCTCTTCTTCAAATGTCAGAGCTGCTCTAATTTGTCTTCTCAAAGTCCCCAATTCCTCATACTCTAAAATACTTTATGTATTTCATACATATACACATTGTCACTATAGATAGATAGATAGATAGATAGATAGATAGATAGATAGATAGATAGAAATATTGTGTGTGTTTGTCTGTCTGTGTCCTCGCCATTCAGTTCCAGGGGATTCAATGATCTCTTTTTTATCTCTGTGGGCAGCAGCACTCAATGTGTATGCAGGCAGAGCATTCCTATACATGAATAAAAATAAATCTTTTGAAGAAAAGAAAGTGAAGAAGAGCCCCGTGATGGGTACAAATGAATGGCAAAGGGTGAGGGTATCGACTGAGGAGGAGAGGCTTTGAATACTATCACCCCCGACACATACATACATGCTAGTTGGAGCCTAAGAAAGTGGCGGTCTGAAGCACCGACTGCCTCTGATAATAAGAGAGGAGTCAGGAACTCAGAGTAAAGGGAAGATGAATGATGGCTTGATGCTGACACTTAGGTGAGCATGGTCACTATTGAAAGTGTCAGAAGGTACTGATGAACCAGATGCAAGGTGTGACCCTGAAGTCATTGTGATGCTACTATACCCTACTATATGACTTTCTCTAGCATAACCACACAGTTTAGATATAGGTCTACAGAAGTAGCAAATAAGGGTCATATTGTGTTGTACTGGCTAGTTTTGTGTGTCAACTTGACACAGGCTGGAGTTATCATAGGAAAAGGAGCTTCAGTTGAGGAAGTGCCTCCATGAGATCCAGCTGTGGGGCATTTTCTCAATTAGTGATCAAGTGGGGGAGAGCCCCTTGTGGGTGGTACCATCTCTGGGCTGGTAGTTTTTGGTTCTATAAGAGAGCAGGCTGAGCAAGCCAGGGGAAGCAAGCCAGTAGGTAACATCCCTCCATGGCCTCTGCATCAGCTCCTGCTTCCTGACCTGCTTGAGTTCCAGTCCTGACTTCCTTTGGTAATGAACAGCTGTGTGGAAGTGTAAGCTCAATAAACCCTTTCCTCCCCAACTTGCTTCTTGGTCATGACGTTTGTGCAGGAATAGAAACCCTGACTAAGACATGTGTCAATCCCCCAAGTTATGTAAACAAGAAAGCTTCAGAGAAAGAAGAGTGGGTCTGAGAGATTTGCTAAGGTTCTTTTATTGCCCAATTATGTGACGGGGTACCACATCGCCTTTTTTTTTTTTTCTCACACCCTCAAGTTGCAACAAAGACCAAAAATCAAGAACCAAGTTGCCAGGTACAAGTCATGTTCTACTGGAAGCGTCCAACAGTGGCTGCCTCACACTAGAGCCAGGCTCCTGCCTCTCTCACAACACCGGGTGTCACCAAGAAAGGGTGGAACCGATCCTACAAGCACAGGATTTCATTTATGCTCCCCCTGTCATCACCAACCCTATTTAGCATCTACACATATTTTGGGGAAAAAAAAATACATGGGACTGAAAACCAGAGTTTCTGGAGGATGTAGAAACAAACCAATGTATGTATGGGTGGAACATGGCATGTGGAAAGGATATCAGTAGAAGATAACTTCTGAGTGGTCACAAGGATAGAACACGGGGGCCTGGGAGTCACCATGGAGGCATTGGGAACAGAGACAGGGCCTTCTGCAAATGTATCTATGTAAAAGATATCTATGTACTCTGTAAAAGAGTATCTATGTTGTTGGGTTTTTGTTTTTCTTTTTTCAGTTTCTGGCAGTGTATAAATGCATAAAAGACCATTTTATAGTGAATATGTAAATTCTAATATGAAGCTCTACAGTTTCAGAAGGGCTGTTCTAACAGCACAAATGTTCATAGTTCCAGACTGGTTAATTTGGAGGTGTGCCCTTCTTTATTTGCAAGTTCTTTATAAATTAAAAAGAAGAAGAAGAAGAAGAAGAAGAAGAAGAAGAAGAAGAAGAAGAAGAAGAAGAAGAAGAAGAAGAAGAAGAAACGATCAGAAAGTGACAAGCCTTTGCCCCAGAATCCCACAAGGCATGAACAAAGAAAATGGTCATAGACTACATGAGAAGTTAGACATGCCATCTCTTACTTGACATAGTAGTTAGGTTAGCCGCAAATGTCGCCCGAAACATGACTTCATATGATGTAAGTGCTCCATAAGGAACTATGCTCTTGGCCAAGCAGCCCTGTCCTAGTGTTTCCCGCCTCTCTTCTGCTGCTAACTCAGCAGCTGTGCTTTTTCCCTCCCCAAAGCCAGATAGTGATACAAAGATAAGAGCCGGGGGCGGCAAGATCTGATGAGATTCTCTATTGCAACTGCATTTCTCCCATAGTTTGTCTTTGCCCAGAGTAACCAAACAACAGATCCTCTTCCAACATCACTTTTCCCTGTGTTGTAGGACAGAGGCTAGGGTTGTCTCCTCCACGCCCTAAGGGAATTGAGGCTTCACAGTCCTGGGTGGATGGCCTCTCTCCCAGTCTTGGAAAAGAGCAGGGGATCATTGCCAAGTTTTCAGACCCTCTGCTGAGATGAGATCTTACCTTAGTGCAAATCTATCACTGGGCTCCAAAGCAGTGACTTCCTCTCCCTTTTCCAAAAGCAACACTCCACTATTTGATGAATCATTGGTTCCCTGACAATTGTAGAACACACTTGAAACGATCCCAGAGGGAGGAAAATTATACCGTAATCAAACCACACACACTCCCCACTGGCCCTCCCCTTTCTCCAGCTCTTGCGAGTGAGGACCCTACAGGCTTAACCACAAAAGCCTCTGCAGCTGTGGCCCTCTCTCAGATAGCTCCGCTCTGTGAGATAGTTGTTCAGGTGACACACACACACACACACACACACACACACAAGTGAACCAGGTCTCCCCTCAAAGCTTCGGAACCTATGTTTTTCCTCGGATCTGAGAAAGCTTAGACGAAATGACATGACCAGGGGGTCTTGGGTCTTGTCATGGTATAGATTCAAGCTGGTTAGGAAAAAGCAGAGACTGGATTTGTCTGGTCAAATGAGTAACTGAGTTTGAGACATAAACAAGTCTCTAGAATGAGAGTTCTGAGACCACGCGAAGGAGGGATATTGGTATGCAGAAGAGAGAACGTTTTTGGTTTTGTTTTTTTGTTTTTGTTTTTGTTTTTGTTTTGTGAAGCCAGAAGTCATGAGCTCGATAGAGGACTCCGAATGACCACTTTATCTTCATTTCTGCTAAAGATTTTTATCTACCATGATATTGACTGCCTTAGAAGATAAGAAGGGAGGCTAAATCAAGCACTGTCATCCAGTAGAAACCAAACCTGGCCTAGGTTTTGCTAGTTCGCATGTGTCATGTCTCCCATGCGTTCATGCATTTGCACGCTTGGTCCTCAGCTCGTGGAACTGTTTGGGGGAGATTGTGGGCCCTTTGCAAGAGGAAGTCCAGCTGCAGGAAATTAGGTCAGGGGGGCTGGGAGGTGCCTTATGGGCTATAGTCAAGTTCCTAGTCAACTTCTCTGCTTTCTTGTCCACTGACATGTGAGTGAGCTGTCTCATACTTCTTTCTCTGTGCCTTTCCAGGCAAAAAAAATGGACTATACACTCTCAGAAGGCGAATCAAAACGGCGCCTTTCTTCCCCAAGCTCCTCCTCACCAGGCATTTGAACAATGATAAGAAAAACAGCTAGCACACAGGCATTGTGCAAAGTTCTATGATGAGAGGTGGAAAAGACAAAATTTTACCACCTTAGAGATGGAGGAAATGAATATCTTCACCACATTAGTAGCACTTACGACAGGAGGCTGGAGAGATGGCTCAGCGGTTAAGAGCACTGACTGTTCTTCCAGAGGTCCTGAGTTCAATTCCCAGCGATCACATGGTAGTTCAGTAGTAACTACTACAGTGATAAAACCACAAAGGGAAAAAGATGTGCAGTAAATAAAACTGATAGTGAAAATGTAAAATCTAACATGAAGGCCCTCAGCTTCACAATAGTTGTTCAAACTGTATGGAAGTTCATTGAGAGTCATAAACTTTGGGTCTTTTTTGCTGTTTTTGTTTTTTCTTTTTTCCTTTTCTGAGACAGGGTTTCTCTATGTAGCTCTGGCTGTCCTGGAACTCACTCTGTTGACCAGGCTGGTCTCAAACTCAGAAATCCACCTGCCTCTGCCTCCCAAGTGCCGGGATTAAAGTCGTGCGCCACCACTATCCGGCTAGACTTTGGGTCTTAATTAATTTGGGTGCATGATGTTTCTTTGTGAGATATTTTTTTGTAATAGTGAAGTTTATTTAAAATTTTGTAAAGAACTAAACTATTTTTTAAATTGGTGAATTAAAATAAGGTATTTTTCTGGCAAGGCACTAATAAAAATGGGAATTAGTACAGCGTAACACTTCATCCTGGTTTGTTCAGTATTTTTCCACATCATTGGTATTGTTTAAGACAAGGTCTTACTGTATAGCCTGGGCTAGACTGGAACTCACCATGGAGACTAAAATGTTTTCAAACTCATAGAGATCCAACTGCCTCTACCTCCCAAATACATTCAAACTAGCAAACACAGGCTTTTTCTACTTTTGCATGTTGAAAATCTTCCACTCCAGACAGTCAGAGATGCCTGGGCACCCATTACGAGAAACAAAATCAAATGCCTAGAGGCAATTAAAGTAAAATTAATGAAGCAGGGAAAGCATTCAGTAAATAAACATGATTTAAAACACAATGAGAAGCAGCAACTTATCCTCCACTTGGAGGAAGCAACTTAGAACTATTTGAATAAAAAAAAATTTTTTTAAGTTGAAGAAACCTGGGGCAGTGAGTAGCTTCAAAGACCTACATTCATATCCAGATGGCCAGCTGTTTCTGTCTGCACAACAGAGGAAGAAAAGTTGTTACTTTTCTAATATTTGAAAACCTTAATGAGTAGCAAACGCTTGCCCATCTACCCTAAAATAGCCTGTCGGACACAGACTTGCATTTACCTCACCGGGCTTCTCACTGGGCTCAGTTCAGAAAGGCGGGACAATGACAGTGAGCTTCCTAAGAAGACGGACACAAAAACCAAGCTGCCTGACTCTTGGGGCTGACTGGGTGGTTCGGAGTGCTGAGGGCTGTGCGGCAGCCTTTGGGTAAAGTGTGAAGGATGAGAAATTGCAAAGGGACCGACCTAACTGAAGAAAGGCTCCGCTGTGAGACAGATGACAGCCTCGTATAGGAGCGGCACTGGTCAGGAATACACTGGTCTGAGTGGATTTCATAAACAAATTGACAAAGGTTGTTTTATTTGCTGTTTGACTGTGATACTGGAGACTGCTCTCTAGGCAAGCCCTCCACCCCTAAGCTAGGCCCTCAGCCCTCTTTCTGTGTTTGTTTAAGGCAGAGTCTCACTGCATTGTCCAGGCTGACTTTGAACTTGTTCTCTAACTCAGGAAGGCCTTGAACCTACTTTCTTTATTCGCTTTCCTTTTAAACAAATCCTCCACTTTTTCTTACTCTTTTCTGGGGAGCAGGGGAACATCCTCTTGGAGACAGGGGGATCATGACTGGATTATAAAAAAAGATTAAAGATAAATTTTTATCACATATATATTTATATATTTATGTTTATATATTATATAAATATTTATATAATATATATTATATTTATATTTATATATATTTATATATTTATATTTATATTTATATATAATATAAATTTATATATTTATAATATATAATATATAATATATATTAATATATTATATATATTATATAAATATATATAAATAAATATAATAATATATATTTATATATAATATAATATATATTTTATCTTATATATTTTTATCTCATATATATATAAATTATTTTCTAATTTGAAAAATTAGAAATTAGGTGTTTCATTACAACACCTTTACAGCCAATATCCCTGTATTTTGTTCATATATACTCCATCTCATTAGTTGCTTACACACCTTCTTCCAATCATTTATTGGCTCCCTCCCTCTTCCTCATCATGTCATACACACACACACACACACACACACACACACACATATTTACATGAATATATTTATTTAAAATCTAGATTCTGCATATGAAAGGAAACATACAGTAATTTTTCTATCCCTTTTTGCCCCCCCCCATTTTCCCTGTATTTTAGATCCCTTCTTCCTCCCTTCTCTGCCTTTGACCTCATGCATATATGTGTGTATATATATTATGTATGTCCATGTACATATATGTGTATTATATGTATTTGTGTATAAACAGCCCTTGAGTCTCCACCCAGGAATGGTAGCGCTAGGTCGTACAATAGCACTGGTTTAGTTTTACAAGGGACAGCCCCGCTGATTCCCATGATAACAGCACCATTCCCACCAGCATGCGTAAGCACTGTTCTCTGCCCACACTGCCTGTATGTATTGTTTGGTGTTATCAATGATAGCCAGAAATAGCATTACTTTATAACTTTTAAAAATGTGCAAAAGTCGAGTCTGTGTAGATAAAGTTTATTGGAACACAGCAAAGTGCATTTATGTATTGTTTATAGTTGCTTCCAAATGTTAACACAATAGCTAGAGACTACAGCAAAGCCTGAAGAATTTACTATCCAGCTCAGTAGAGGAAACAATTGTCAACCCTGATATAAAAAAACAGTAGTTGAGGCGCCCACTGTTTGTAAGTCTATCAAGCAATGGCTAACATTTTCCATCAGCGGCTTCTTAGGGAAAGCAAAATGTGGGGTTTCATTAGAAATGTGTTGATAGTTTAAAGTATTAATAGCCACCTTAATTTTTTAAATACAGGGCTCAACCAACCAATTCATCACTTATGCCTGGTCTACAGAGAACCATTTGAGAAAGTCTGACGGGGGCTTGTGTGTACTTTAATAATTTTAACTAATGAGGTACATATACTAGAAGCAATATTTTACGGCTGAGTCTTCCTTCATCTGCTGCTTTCAATTTCAAATTTGTGTATAATTCAGTTTCCTAAGATGTTAGTTCCTTTGCTCTCAGTAGCCTGAAAAGCTTTTCCCATCCTAAAGAAGACAAATCCTCCTTAGTGCTTCTCTCCCTCCCACGGTCTCTCCTGTGTCTTGCACTTCAAGCCCACGTTTCTCCACAGGGGATCTTTACGCGCCGTCTTGGGATCGTCGTTGTCTGCATGGCAGCCCACCGTGGCCATTTTTCAGACCAATCCATTGAATTTCCTTCCCAAACAGTCCAGGAGATATTTCAAATCCCCATCTAAAGTTGCCTTCTCTCTAGAATTTAATTTCACTGATGAACTCCAATACTGTGAGAGTTTTTCAGAGTTAGAAAGACGAGCCGGAAGACCTAAGTTCTGACTCCCGGAGGGTCTGCCACGGTAGCTTGCATCTGTAATCCTAGCATTCTCGTGGTGAGACAGGAGGAGGGGACAAGAGAGTCTCCAGAAGTCCACAGGACCATGCACAGCAGTCAACAAGAGATCCTGCCTAAAAGGAGGGCAGAGCCGTCCATGGCTCCAACATTAACTGACACTTACATGCCTGGGTGCACCGCCCTGTGGATCAGATGCCCTCTTCACTGACTTTCTCAAAATCTTTGCCAGCACAATCTACTAACACTACAAGTTCAACCTTTCAGAACTGACTTCTTAGCTTTTTGCTGCCTTCCAGCTCCGCCTCCCTACAAATCTTGGTTAGACTCCATTCTCTCACCACCTACCGGATGTAAAAAGCCTCCTCCTCCTCCTTATCCCCATTCCTTTATTCATTCTGCCATTGAATCTCTTTCTTACTGCCACAGCTTTCCATCCGCAAGGCTAATGACACTGGCTGGGTCTTCATTCTTCATCCCCAGGACAGCAAGCGCCTTCCCTGCCTGCCCGTCCAGCTGCACTCAATGCTTTCCAACAGATGTCAGTGTCCAGCGTCAAGATGTCTAAGAGCACTGCAGAATGGACAGGCGATCATTTCAGTTCTTTCCATGAGTTCTTTTGTAGACGGCAACCTCCCAGTTCCAAAGGCAGCATGAGTGTGCTGCAGGGAACTACATTCAACTCCCCTTATGTGCCGCAGTTGCAGAAGTCCAACATTTGCAACGTACCTACACTGGCTTCTTCGTGTTTCCATGGAAACATGTTTCCATGTCCTCCAGGAGGGATACCTCCAAAGCCTTCACTCACCTTAGCAGGATTCACTTCTCATGCTTCCTCGACCGTAGCTTCTTCCTTGGAAGGCAGGCTCTCTCTCCCCCCTCCCCATCCTCTGTGTGTGTGTGCTATGAGCCATACCTGATATAGGTGCAGAACACTGAGCTCAGGTCCTTTGTCAGAGGAGTATGCTCTCGTAAGCCCTGAGCCATCTCTCTAGTCTTAGGACCTTTCTTACTTGTAAAAAATGAGTTTAATATGAAACTCAGAATTGTTGCGAGTAACGGAAGAGTTTACATACCTATATACTCACTGGATCATACTAGGGTCATCTTTAACATCCTTGTGAAAGTGTGGTCCATCTTTCTGTTCTCATTAAATGTATCTTAGCATTCATGACCCAGTGTAATGTGTGAGCTCTGAAATTAAAAGGTATTTTCATATTTGCAATATATAACTAAATCTGAGCACTAGTAAAGGTTTGATTAAGTTTACTATTAAATAAATTGGATTTGGGGGAAAATTCTGTATCCATCATTGTGATGGCTAGCCTTGGTTGTCAAATTGACTACATCTGGAGTTATTTAAAGCAAGCATCTGGGCACACCTGTGAGGAATTTTTCTTGGACTGTTTGAAGTAGGAAGACCCATCTAAGATCTAGATCATATTTGAATAGAAGATCCAGTGTAAATCTGGGCCATAGTTACTGGCCAATGAAGCACAGACAGCCCCTCAGGGTGCTGCAGAGAGCCCCTCTCAGACATTCAGCTGAATATTTATCACTCTAATTCTCTGTGAGAATACTTAGAGCTTGGGAAGATGAATGTAGTATAACTACAAGGACAGTGGAAAGTGAGTTGAAATTATTTCTCCGTCAGTAGGAGAGCCAGAAGTTTAGAACTGAGTTCATAGAAAGGCTGGGTGGACACGGCACCCCCAAATACCCTTAGTCCAGTGTATTACATGTGGACAAGGACTGGGTTCCCCTGGGTAAGCTGGCTAGTCAGCCCTAAATGGCAAGTTCCAGGATCAGCTGAGAAACTTGGCCATAGTACGTAAGGTGAATATTGCGTGTATCACTGGAGAAAGACAGCTAACATCAACCTCTGGCCTCTACTTACTTGTACCTGTACATACCTGTACACATGCCTACACCTATGTGAACATGCATATACACATACATGAATACCACTCATGCGTACACACACGGAAACTTTATAAATGCTGAGAAAAAATGTTAAATGGATTTAAAAGTCTTTTAAGCTTCAAGTTTGCTTTAAAAGCAGGAGGGGTGGAGAACAGTGAGCTGTCTTCCAAGACAGCTAAATAAACTGAGATGAAACAGACGGAAGTCTGAAAAAAGATGGTCGACAGCGCATGCTCATCGAACCAGAAACATGTACAATGGAAGACCCTGAAATGCCCCGGAACATCTGAAGAAAGAATAGCCTTATGTGTTCTAAACACGACGAAAACTGTGAACTCATGGGTCCCTAAGCAAAAGAGATGAAAATAATAAATAAGAAGGAAAAAAGTGACGGCCCTTCAGATGCAAGTTGCATAAAACTGACCAAAAATGTTGTTTTTAAGAAGCCCAAAATATTAAAAATGAACCTGCATGTTCCAGTGCTCGTGCCTCTCTGCCTTGGCAGCATGGCTAGCCACGCACTGGCAGGCAAAGGCCAGCCTGTTCTTATTTTGTGGAGACTCTCTGGCTGGAAGCTCCCAAAACATCTCCACCCAGCCAGCTAATGGGTCACTACCATGACAAACCCATGCTTCAAATCCCCCACGGCCTTTGTGGTGCACATCTGGCAACCCCATGCTTTTGAAAGGATGAGAATTACAGGCTAAAAATCCCCGTGCCTAACTCTTAAATGACCCCAAAAAGCAGATGTTGAGCCCACTCTTTGCTAGCCCAGGAGTGCACATGTCACACCTGCCTGCAGTGTCCAGCTGTGAGCCACAGCTGTCTCACCTCTGCAGAGCAGCTGGGGCAAGAGCAAGCGCAGCTGGACTGGTGGGGTCACCGCACAGGCTGCGGGCTTAGACCTGGCAGTTGCTTAGGTCCCCAAGCACCTACTACGTAATCCTGGCCCCGTAACAGGAAATGCGTAACAGGAAATGCATAATGACCCTGTGCATGGCCCTGGCCCCATAATAGGAAATGCGTACATGGCCCTGGCCCTGTAAGCGGAAATGAACTAACTAGTTGCTATCTGGCTTCTATAGAAAACTGATTGGTCCTCGGACTGTGGGCTTGGATAATTTAAACTGATTGGCTTAGAGACTATGGAGTGGTACAAATCAATGGGCTCGAACTGCACGGGCTCTCGATGCTAAGGAATGATTGGTTTGTGATGCTCGGGTTTTGTTGTAAACCTATAAAAGCTGTCCCGATTCTGCACTCTGGGCTCACAGTCTTCTACCCCTGCGTGGTGTATGGCTTTGAACCCCAGAGCTTCTGGAATAAAAATCCTCTTGCTGTTGCATCAAGACCATTTCTGGAGAGTGATTTGGGTGTCGCCTTCTAAGGCGTGGAATGCTGTGGCACCCCCGTGTTTTTTTTCGGGTCTTACACTTTATTGCCATACCTTTCTCTCTTAGACCCAGACATGCTGTCACATGAAGGAAAATACAACACAAACTTAGTTCAAAAACAATGGTAACTCAATCTCTGGGCTCAACAAGCAAAACCTAATCTTATATGCCTTATTAAAGTCTGATTCCTCCCATGGCAAATCCTTGTGAATCCACCATGATACCAGGAAACTCTAGCAGCTACATCTTACCCATATGCTGTCCCTGTTCCAAAAGGACCTAACTCTCTCCTGCTTCCTCTCTTCCTCCATCCAACCCAGAAGTCCCACCTACTCCCCCAGTGATTGGCTCCTTTATCCATTAGGGGATTGGTTCACAAGAAGCCACCTGAGTTCATGACTCATTCTTCATTTCAGACAGCCTCTCTCGGGAGAGCAGAATCAACATAAAAATACAAGCAGCACAGAGCCATCCACATCAAGCTGGAGTAAAAAGAGATCAAAACCAAGAGTGACAGCATTCCCATCAGAAAAAAATGCGTGCCAGAGGACAATGAAGCAATATGTCTCAGGCACTGAAAGAGAGAATTGTCCACCTAGAATTCTTCACCCGCTGAAATTATCTTTAAAAGCCAAAAAGCGAAATAAAGACCTTTCAGTCGCACAAAAGGCCAGCCGTCAGTGGAGAAATACATTTTATTCATAGGTCCGGGTGCTCCAGATAACTTAGGACGTTAACACTAAATAATAGGATCCATGGAGCCAACAAAAATCCCAGTAGGTTTTTTTTTTTTTCTAAAATATGATGAGCCGGTTTTAAAGTTGGCATGGATGCACAGAGAACTCCAGCTGACTAGATTACTGCTGAGTGGAAAGAAGAGAGCCAGAAGGCTGGCAATGCTTCCACGTAAAATTATTATGAAATCATAGTACTTCAAATAGAACGTGCCAGAGTAAACAGTAGGCAGACAGGTCAATGGGAGAGACTGAGTGAGGAAGTAAGGCAGCATCTCCACACATGACTGGTGTATGGCCACAGTGGAAAATGAAGATTTGAAGAGCAAATTGCTTTGGGGCAGCTATAACACCCCTCCAAGGCTCAGGGGACATTCTACAAGAAGAAACAGAGAGAATGTATGAGCCAGGAGATGAGGGCATTGCAACCAAGAGATGTCTTCCAGACATAGCTATTGCCCTCATGAACTCTCTGTAGATCTGAATGACCCTCGTGCATGACCCAGCTTTCCAACATCTCATCATGGCTGGGGAGAGATCCACCAGGGTCTGGTGCTACCTGAGAGAATGGTGTTGGGAGAGGATGCCATTTTCCTCAGTGGTGTAGCCACTGGTACAATGCTCTTGCTCCCACTAATAACTCCCACCCACACTCAGGCAAAGAAGTTGAATCAAATTCAGTGGGCAACACAGTCAAAGAAGTCTTAAACGAGGGAGGGGGGAGATTGTTAAGAAGTGTCCCAGGGGAAAGGAGGGGTAAGAGAGGAGGGGATGGGAGTGTGAGAAGAGCAACTTTAAAATGCTGCTCAGGGCTGGAGCAATGGCTCAGCAGTTAAGAGCACTGACTGCTCTTCTGCAGGCCAAATACCAGCAACCACATGGCGGCTCACAACCACCCATAAAGAGATCTGACGCCCTCTTCTGGTGTGTCTGAAGACAGTTACAGCGTACTTACATATAAGTAAAAACGTCTTTAAAAAATGCAGCTGAAATTTAAAAAATAATAATAAATAAAAAATAAAATAAAATGCAGATGAAAACATGTAGCTATTCCTATACATAAAAAAATAAAAAGAACTTAGGCACATAGTTTGTATGACACCTAAGTACAAAAGTAATAGGAAGTGAACTATGAGTCTAAAGTAAACTATGCAAACTTCAAACTCCTAGAATAAAACAAAGGGGAAACATTTGTTCATCTTAGTTTAGGCAAATATCTCTTACATAATCAAATTAGAATATTGAAAAATCAAAATAATGAATTGGACTTCATCAAAACCTCTAATCTGAGGCTGGAGAGATGGCCCAGTGGTTAAGAGCACTGACTGTTCTTCCAGAGGTCCTGAATTCAATTCCCAGCAACCACATGGTGGCTCACAACCCTCTGTTAATGGGATCCGACACGCTCTTCTGGAGTGTCTAAAGACAACTACAGTGTACTTACATATAATAAATAAATAAATCTTTGAGTACTTACATATAATAAATAAATCTTTTCAAAGGGTGGGGGTGGTCTGGAGAGATGGCCCAGTGGTTAAGAGCACTGACTGCTCTTCCAAAGGTCCTGAGTTCAAATCCTAGCAACTACATGGTAGCTCACATCCATCCATAATGAGATATGACGCCCTCTTCTGGTGTGTCTAAAGACAGCTACTATGTACTTACATATAATAAATAAATCTTTAAAAAAATAAAAATAAAAAGTGAAAAGAGTAGTCTCAGACTGGAAAAATAATTTTTGCAAAACATACACAAGAGTCTAAATTTAGGCTAAAGACCTCTTAAATGTCTTTCAAAGAAACTCAAGTTTTCACAGGACCACAATCCTCTGACAGAAACCTCCTGAGTGAAACGTGTGCAGGGTGAATGATCACATGACAAGATGCTCACCACTGCTAGTCCTGAGGATGAGCACAGATGGCTGGGCTTGGTGGCACATATCTGTAATTCTAGCCCATGGGGCAGAAGCAGAAGAGTTCAAGAGCAGCCTGAGCTATACAGCAAGATCTGGGCCAGTCAGGCATTATAGTAAGGCTCATCTCAAAAGAAAACATCAGTGAAATACTATTAACCTATTATAATTTCCAAAAGTAGACTAGCCATAACCAAGAACTGGAGACATGAGACCATGAAGCTCTGAAACACAGCTCACGGGAATATCAAATTCAACCACTTTGGCAATGAATTTGACACTTACGTAAAAAAAAAAAAAAAAAAAATTAAATTGTATCCATTTACCATAGGATCAAGCCACTCCACACCTAAGTTCTTACTGAAGAGAAGTGAAAACAAATCCCATATGCAAAAAGTTATACACATGTTCTTAACAATGCAGCTATTTTGCAATAGCCGAAACTTGAAAATAATCCAAGTGTCCACCAACAGACGACCAAGCCAATGGGTTGCATCTACTGAACAGAATGCTGCACAATCAGAAAAGAAGGGACTGTGGCTTGTACAATAATCTAAATGAGTTTTGGAATAACCATACTGAAACAAGCCAAGCACCAAACTGTGACTACTTGCATATTCCGTTAGTAAAACAAAAAACAAACAAACAAAATGCTACAGTGTCAACTATTCTATGGTAACATAGTTGCAGGTAAGATCTGAGGGTTACCAGTGGAGGTGGTAGGGTTTGAGACTATGAAAGGTTACTGTGAGACTCAAGTAAGCATCTGGGTGTTGTTCTAGCTTGCTTTCTACTTTGGTGATAAAACACGAACCAAAATCAGCTCAGAGAGGAAAAGCCCTTATTTCAGCTCACAGGTCTTGGAGGTTCATCCTCCAGGGCAGTCAAGGCAGGAACAGATGCAGAGAACACAGAGGAATTCTTACTAGCCTGCTTTTTATTTATATATATATATATATATATATATATATATATATATATATACACACACACACACACACACACACAACCCAGGGCCATTTTCCCAGGGGTGCCATTTCTCTTCTCCTCGAGGGCTGGGCCATTCCACATCAGTCATCAAGAAAATGCCCCAGAGGCTTGTCAACAACAAGCCAATCTGATGGAGGCAATTCCTCAATTGAAGTTCCCTCTTCCCAGGTGACTCCAACTTGTGTCAGGTTGACAGACTGGTTAAATGAAGAAATGAATGAATAACCGAGCAGCAGAGGTATGGTGGTTATATTTACTAAGTTGGTGCCAGGATTTCGTCACAGATGTACTTACATGTAAAAGTTTATCAGAATGTATTCTTTACATATGTGTGGTTTATTTGTGTCAGTTTTACCTCAAAAGGGTTGAAATTAGAGAGCAAGGAAGAACGGGAAGAAGAGGAAAGAGGAAAGGAAGAGGGGGGAAGAATGCAAAAGAAAAGAGAAGAAGTGAGGGAGGAGAAAGAGAAAGAATGGTGAAGAAGAAAGAGAAGAAGAAAATGTCTGTCAGAACTCACTTTTTCCACGCTTCACTCCAACTAGCTCCGGTTGCCAAGAGAGGTCAAGGACACGGGCTTCCTAGAAACACAGCCCAAACAGGAACCACTGCCACCCTAGGTCGGACCTCCCGCCAAGCTCTCTACCCCAGCTCAAAAACTTGAACATCTGAATTGTGTTTGTCACTGCCTCAAACAATCGCTGGCTTGGAAGCCACAGGAGATTACCCCATTGCCATCCCTACCTCCCACCCACAGGGCAGCCCAATCCTCATTCAGCAGGGAAACAGAACAACAGAGTTGCAGTGAGAGAAGTGTAAACAGGAGAGGTCATCCGGGTCTCCCGCAACCACCCCTCTCCCCAACCACCCCAAGGAACAATGGTACAGGAAGCTGGGGGTTGAGGCTCTGGGATAGTTACGCAAACCAAGCTGGCACCCAGCACCGCTTTTGTTCAGGGTTTTGTTTTTTTTTTTTTTTTTTTTTAAGAGTCAACTCTCTTAAAAACAATTCAGAGTGTTTTCTCCCTTGGGGAAGCATGTGGCTGCTTTCCTGGTTTACTCTGTTTTCAGTGAGATCGGTCTAGAGAGGCAGATTCTGAGCCCATCCGCTGGGCTGGGACCACCATGCTAGTGAGTGGCTAGCATCTTGCTCAGTGGCAGCATGAATGGACTAATGGCTCCATTTTTTTTTTAAAAAATCCCAACTTAAAATAGTCTTCTAGACCTCATTTTTAATAGAGTCCCTGTCCATTCAGAGACTCTCATAAATAACCCCACAATTAATGACATGTATTTATCTGCAAAGCCACTTACTTGAAATATACAGGGGTTGAGTTCTCTCCGGGCATTAAGTTTGTTTATGAGAAAGAAAGCTTTGATCCAAGAATAAAAATAGAGCAGTGGGATTCAAGTAAATTTACCCTGCTCTCTCCAGGAGCCTCAGGTCTAACCCATCTTGGGAAGAGTTCAGTCTCAGGTGATGCAGAAATCTATCTTCACAAGCAGCTCACGACTCTGTTAATTAACCATTGTTCCCTTAAGAGACACATTGAGGAGATAAGGGAGGTTCTCATAGGTAGACCCTTCCGTTGGGTTTATTCCTGCGCGGGTTACTATCCAGAACACATGGTGTAATTACTACCAACACTCAGGTCAATATGCAGAAATCTTAAGTCAGGCCTCATTACATCCTGCATGAGACTTCTCAGTTATTCTCCAAATGGACAGGGGACAGGCTCAAGACAGCTTGTATGAGAACTCCTTTGGAACATGACCTGTTCCCTGCCTACCTAGATGGCACTGTGTGTGTTCAGGGACACCCTTTTCAGATTGTCATCAGCCTTCAAATCTGAGACTTTTCTTACCATCAGTATTTGTCTCTGTTTTCCTGGAGGCCGCCTCTTCTCATTGCCCTAATCTAAGCTAGAATGTTCTCTACGAGGTCATTTCCTTTCTACATCCTTGGCACCCACTCCCCGGACATGTATACCACGAATGCTTTAAATAGCATCTTCCACTTACTTAAAAATACGTTTTTTGGGGTCAGGAACCATGTAGGGTTTTATTCACTGTTTTTTTTCCCCCCTACTGACCTGTGGAAGTGCTGGATGAGATACTTATTACAGAATCACCAAATACAGAATGGATGAAGAACCGAATTCATGCTCATTTCTACCCTACTGGTTCTCTAGTCCAAACTCCGAGCCCACTTACCACTCACACCTCATTCTTGCCCAGTCCATAAAAATCTTCCCCAGGCTTCCTGTTTTTCAAAGAAGGCATACACAGTCGTAGAGGCATGCCTGCAGCAGCGAGTACCCAATAAACAGAGCGCTAACTTTGGTAAGCACACTGTCTCTTCTTCCTTCCAAAGTAAATCAGGAGCCCTGCTTCTCAGATGTCACTGTTCCTCCATCATCTCTGAATGGTCACACACTCCTGGCACCGCCTTTTGATATAATGTTGTTTTTCTTCACATGACACCGTTCCTTCCTTCCTTCTTAAATGTATGCATTTTAAAGGAATATTTAGAAAAATTAAAAAAAAAACTCATTTCATCTACCAAAGGTCCAATTGTGATTACCACAACAGTGGAAATAGACTTAAAAGGAACAGTTGTTATGACCACCACAGTGGAAATAAAGCCATATGCTTCTATTTAATAAAAAAAAAAAAAAAGACCAGCAGTTGGTGGCAGTGTGACTGTATTATTGTTGATGTTAACAGGACAACTCCGTCTTTCTCCACGATATTATTAACAATATTTAATGACCTCTTGGCTTTGTCCATCAACTATGTGCTGTACATAGTTAGTGTATACCTATGTGATTGTACAGTTACCATAACTGTGTGCTTTTAAATTACCCACAACCCATTTCATGCTCTTCTGACATTGTACTGTGACCTTATACTTGCCTTTGGCATTTCTACTCTGCCTTGGTCGGTCGATTATGTACATGTTTATGACTACAGTTCAACTTGCTTTCTTCTCTTTACGTTCTCTATAGTTGCTGGGCGTGTGTGTGTGTGTGTGTGTGTGTGTGTTTGTCTTCACACAGAACAGAAGAGGGAATCAGATCCCATTGCAGATAGCGGTGAGCCCCTGTTGTGGGTACTGGAAATTGAACTCAGGACCTCTGGAAGAGCAGTCAGTGGTCTTAACAGAGAGTCATCTCTCTAGCCCCTAGGAGGATGTTTTCTACAGAATATATGATTAATAAAGTTTTTATTATTGTAGATCTGGGAACTGAACAGTTTCTTGCACATGTTCAATTAACTAATGATCTATCCTTAACTCCATAAAATAATTGAGGTTGAATCTACTATTGAGAATTTTGAACTGGATCAATCAAGAGACCATTTTTTTTTTTCAAAGTTGAAATACCTTACAGAACAACTATGTTTTCCCCTGATCTAGTTTCTTTTAACTCTGCCCTTCTGATTTGCTGTATGTACCATCATCTAGTTAAATATCAAGGAAAACAGCTGGGAAGAGAACTCAATGCAAGAAATGCGTCCCTCTTGCGCATGCGTACACCTGAGGGAAAGCCTCAGATTGGCAAAAGAAACAAAGGCCACACAGAACCAGGGAAAATCTGAATGTGTGATTTATTATATTTAAGATTGGTCTATAAGGCTTAAATATGTCTGTCAAAGTTAACAGCAGATGAATGCACCCTTACAAAAATCAGTCTTTCGATACAGAACAGTACTACACGTGGTGACTGGGCACTGGAAAACTAGTATTTCCTCAATGCAAATACTCAACCTGCAGCACCATGTAGAAGCTTCTACTTGGATCGTGAGCTTTAGTGTTCACTATAAGCTCTGCTCAGAACACGACTCTGTCTACATTAAGAATTAGAGGAGAAAAATAGCACAGTCACTCAGGCTTAATATGTCAGATTTGGTACAGGATTAAAATACTAAGTGGTTTTTTTTTATTTGTTTGTTTCTTTGTTTGTTTATGTCCTGGCTTCAAATTAATAAATACAAACACAATATAAAAATATACACCAGTTGCTAAGACTATACTGTGCAGGCCCAGAAAGTTAAATCTCGCTCTCATACGTATGCAGGTATGTCTTGAGGGTCAGAATTTCTGAATAGCTACGGCTAGTCTTCCGGTAGAAATCCAGACCGGTGAGATGTTCAATGTCCCGCACCCGAGCTGTATGCATCTTCATGAGTTCCTCTACCCATTTTGACTCATCCTCGGAACTCTGCAAGGGAAGAGAAAAGCAATCAGATTTTTCTAGACAAGGTTAGACAAGGTCATTTTCCTGCACACAGACCCAAGCATATTGTTTCCACCTGACCCTCCTATCTCTACTGAATTCTGCCAGGAATGCACCGCAAATACCCCTCCTCGCCTGTAGTGACTCTCACAGTGATAAGGTGTACCAAACAGACGAGAAACGTCATATGAAAAGGTGCTGTTCTCACTAGGTTCTAAGAAGACAAATCAAAGTGAGGAAAATCGTCGACCCTGCAGAATCTGATCATGTTTCTTCTCAACCATCAAATGTAGCATTGGATTCAGCACACACTTAACCTGGGAGGCTCTTCTGTCTCGTAAAATAGGCAGAGCTAGTGTGTAACATAGGAAACTATGTGTGTATTCCTGCTTAGAAGAGCCAACACACCCATCACTTATCTAGGCAATGACAGTTACTATCTCAAAACAAGTTGGGCTTGAAACAGGTCAGTTGATACATTTGGCTTTCTGGGGACCAAAAAGTCCGAGTTGGAAAGGAGATGCTACGATTTCCTTGCTTCCGTGACTTAGTGAAGCTGCTGACACCACTACGCTTCATTGATTGACAAGAATACTAACTAATGCTTACGTCAACAGCATGCTGGGGGGTAGGGGGTGGAAAAAATGTAAAAGGAGAAGAAAGAAAGAAAGAAAGAAAGAAAGAAAGAAAGAAAGAAAGAAAGAAGGAAAGAAAGAAAGAAAGAGAAGTTTAGACAGTAGTAAGCCACCAAAGAAAGGAAGGGAATCTCCTGTCTTAGCTGCTCATATAAAATGGCTTTGTTGGGGAAAAAAAAAATCCAAGCTAAAACCATACAGAACAACAGAACAATGGATTTCACGTCTCATTTGAAACTAAAGGATAATTCAGATGAATAAAACCCTCATGTCTCAAAAAAATATTTCAATTTGGAGGAAACATTGGGGGAAAATAATAAGAATCGGGTGTCCCATGAATAAAGCAAAGGTGCCCGTCATTAGTAGCCAGGGACAGGAAGGCCTTCTTCACAAATAACACCACTACCTAATGCCTCTGAATTTAAGTGTCCAGCAAAAGTCTTTAGAGAAGTTTACAGAGTGCTACAGAGCCCAGGACCAAGAATGAACAGACACCCTTACCTACCTCTTGACCGCTAGTGATCTCAGTGAACCAACCACCGAGGCCCGTGAACCTGCAAAGGTTTTCTCAGAAAGCGCCAACCCACATCAACCTGAACCAAGAATGACAGTAGCTCACGCCAAGTCTAAATATGTAGCGTGAGCTTGTTGGTTCAGGAAACCAAGGCCTGGCCATTCCAGGCAAAGGGTAGAAATGGCTGTGCAGGCAGAAGAGAGGATTCAGGCCTTTCATAACCTCCTGCCTAACCTAACCAAGATTCCTGCAACTCCCAGTATAGTCCAACCTAAATTTAGCTCTACCCACAATGCTACTGACCAGTCCTCAGCATGACCATGTAATTAACAAAGTAGGAGGTCTCCTGATGGGTCAAGACCCCCTCAGGGTAAGCATGAGGTTATATTTCGGGAGAATTTTCTTATTTTGCTCCTTTATTGGATTTCTCATTGGTCAGTAAGTCCAGTGTTTCCTTTGTAAGTACAGTGTGTGAATGTGTGGACAGGGTTGGAAAAGTTTTCCCAATTCAAAATCATGACAAGTCAGGATGATAAGAATTCAAAGGTGGAAAACTATCTCTACTTCTTTCCTTGAGACATAAATTGCCAGGAATGTTCTCTTCTGCTATCCACATGCTAAAACCTTGTCTCTAATTTGTCATAAGGCAATTGACAATACACCACATGTAAATAAGATATAATTTGCCTTTATGCTACATGTAAAGAAAATGCTTGCTGATAATTCATGATATAAAACTAATAAAATTAATATATAGTTCATATGTGCCAAAATAGGAAAGAAAACGCTTTAAAAAAAAAACAGAATATTAATACAACCAAAACCACAATCCAGGATTATTTTTATGCTATAGGTATTTATTCTTTTTAAAGTTCAATTTTGTTTTTATTTGTATGTGTAGGAGTGTTTCGTCTGCATGTTTCAGTACTACCTCTGGGTGATGTCCACGGAAGGCAGAAGCATCCAGCGCCCCAGAACTAGGATTATAGATGGTTGTTAGCTACCATGTGGGTGCTGGGAAGTAAACCCCAGGACTATGGAAGAGCGACCAGTGCTCTCAACCTCTGAACTGTTTCCACAACCCTAGGTTATTTATTTTTCTCCTGAACTTCCTCCTAAAAGAAGGTCTGTAGATTCACGTCCCAATAGTTCGAAAAGTAAACAAACAAACAAAAATAGGAGAAGTTGCTATTGAACTTAAGATTCTCAATAAAGAAGCATGCTCGCCATGAGCTAGTTCTCTGGAAGAACTTCCAAACTTTCTGTAGGTTCAGGAACCAGTGATCAGAAAAAGACTCCTAGGGACAGAAGTACGGATTTCATTTTCCAGGTGAAACACTTTGTCACCTAGAACTTTCTTGGCATTAAATCTGGAACAAGCCTTTGAAACTCACGGTTGCCACAGTCCTGCAGGGGCTAGATTCCCAAGTACTGAGATGTCCTTTAAATAGCCGACCGTAAGTATAACGGTCTATATAACCTTTATCTTTAAAATTCAGAGCAATTTTGAGTTTCATTTCACATGGGTGCAGTCTACCTCTCAGCTGGCTTTTAGTAGGACTGCGGTTTTTCTCGAGGGAGTTACGGCGATGTTACAAGGGGTATTACATTCCCCTATGAACAATCACGGCTAAAATATCATGCCAGCAAGCTCCCAGCAGCTAATTTCTCACTTTGCATTTCCCCCTTCCTCCTCCTTTCCAACCCCACACAGGGACCCAGAAACCCTCTGGCCACAGCACTTCTGCTTTCCAGACTCTTTTTTAAGTGTCCCAGATGACACCTCAGCTCAGTCTCTGCGGCCCTCATTCCTATGAGTCTTGCCAATACCATTGGAACACCATGCTCGACCTCCTTCTCCAACATAACTTATCTCCTGACAGCAAAACCTAAATGTTTCTCTTTTGATGAAACATTTTGTTCTCGATTATCTAATTGAACAATAGGAAAAAAAACGCCAAAGTTCCCTACAGATATCTGCTAGTTATCTGTGGAATTTAAAAGTCCTTACCCTACCAACTAACCATCATCCCTTATGAAATATAGGTTCTTCAGAAGTTAGCACAAAGGTGGGAAAAAGAAGAAAACTTTACAGGGCAATCAGATGGCAGGAACCATATACGTTGAGGGCCTATACAATATGCGGATCATGGCATGTACTCGGTACACGGTAACAACTAGCTCTGCGGCTATTACAACCATTATTATTATGACTACCACTATAACTTAAATTTTTTGATGAGGCACAATTTTTAAAACATCACTCATCACTTTGTAGCCTTTTGGCAAAAAATCCAGTGTAAAAACATTGTCTTCCATCAAACCTGAATGCTTTAGGTAAACGTAACTAGTTTCCTATACCACAGGTCACAGTTCTTTTATCTCCTGAAGTCTTTATTTTGCTCTGACCACCCTTGACCTAAATTCTTCATCAATAACTGAAGTCATTGTCCAAAAGTTACATGCCCATGAAGATGATGATCTTGGCTGAACGAGCAGTTATGGCTTTTGCTTCTTGTTGTGGCTATTTCCATTCGAGTTTTATTTATAAGCCCTCGGCCTCATATGGTAGGCTGCCTAGGAGTCTGTGGCTTTTGTCTAACAGGGTGGTTTCTCTTCTAGAACACTTTAGTACAATTTTGGAATTTTCGTGTTATTTATTGGCTAACAATCCTAGTCTACAGATTCCATGCCCATTCCTTCCAGTAAGTGAAATAAATGTATATCAGCTGTTAGTTCTAGACCCAAGCTTGCAGCACAGTTTCCATCACTATAATGGTACATGTAGAGATTATATGACTTGTCCTTGAGTTTTAACTCTGCACACCCAGCACAGCTCCTGTCTTATTGTTAAGGACTGTTTCCTCTTTCAATTTAATGCAGTTGAATTATTTTATAAATATGGGGAGTTGGCTTGCGTTGACATCAGTGCATTGTGTGCCTGCCTAGTATTCACAGAGACCGGAAGAGGGCATTGGAATCCCTGGGGCTAGTTCCAGATAGTTTTGAGCCATTATATTAGTGCTGGGAATTGAACTCTGGTCCTCTGGAAGAGCAACCAATGCTCAGAACCACAGA
>OZ030022.1:48940000-49077500 GCA_964023405.1 Apodemus agrarius | reverse complement strand
ATCAAAGATGGAAAATGACTAAAGATTTTAAGATGAAATTCAAAGAAAAAAATATCTAAGAGTATGAACTCCTCTCTAGCATATGAATATCATCGATTGGTATCTTAGAATTTAGGCATCTCACACAGAACAGGGGGGAAAAAAAGCTCACTGTTTAATTTCATCTTCAGTGTCACGTAAGCCATCGTAATTGTAGTCAAAAATCGGTCCACTTATCACGTTGACTCCATTCCTTTCTGAAGCGTATTTCTTCACCAAAACCCGTTGGAAATAAGCCCAAACACCTGCGCAAAGACACAAATCAATTCTTCGTGCCCAAATACACTCGGTTCAGACAAACTCTCTGCAGGATGCCTTCTTCAAGTGCAGTGTCAGGAGGCAAGAGCCGCTATGACTCATCAGAACCTGTTCTCAAGTGTTCTCTGCGTGGCCCACTATGAACTTGCAAAAGGAAAGATGAAAGAGAAGGTGGCAAGGCTGGGGAGGCAGGAAGCATGACACAGTGAGTCGGGGAAAGTTCCCAATGGAGGTTAAAGAGCCAAGATGTGAAAGCAGAATGAACCGACATGTCCTAGGCGGAGAAGTGGGGGCAGAGGCATGCCAGATAGATAGCTAACAGTGCGAGCAGGAGTATCTTAGCCTTAGGCAAAATTAAATCCGAAGTCGGGGCTTCACCACAGCACTGCATCAACTGCATGTGGTAGCAAATGACTGTACCGAGCACCTAGCAGGTAAAGACCATAGGATTTTGAGATGATTCCCAGCTTCACAGAAAACTCAAAGGCAGAGGCAGGCAGATTTCTGAGTTCGAGGCCAGCCTGGTCTACAGAGTGAGTTCCAGGACAGCCATGGCTATACAGAGAAACCCTGTCTTTGGGGGGGGGGGGAGAAAGCTCAAAGGCAGCATCTCACAAGGGGTAAGAGCCTGAGGATAGACCTAAGTGGTAGAGGGTCTGTATGTCTGATGTGTCTGAGGATTTGAGTTCCATGCACAGTACTGGAAAAGAAAAATCGCATTTTTTTTTAATTGCATAGCCAATGGTCACACCCCAGGGGCTAGAACTTGGTTTTGAGGGCCAAAGTTTATGGTGCTCTTTCAATTCACAGAACCACTAGCAACCAAAGATTCTTATCCTGTAAACAAATAAATTATATGTTCAAAGAAGTTAAAATAATAATTTGAATGACCCTGAAAGCATCTGGATTAATATTCTGATAAAGAAGAATATTCACAACCTTCTTCTGGATTTTAGGGTCAAGATTCAGAAAATATAAAGGAGAAGGGTGCTTGTGACTGTTGCAGACATGTTCAGTAAATAAATATAGATGTTGTGAAGTGGCAAGAAGCCTCTAGAATTCAGTAAGACTCCATCATAAAAATAATAAGCATTAAAATAGAAAGAACTGCAGGGTAGAAAAAATGCAATTGTGGTTCAGTTTGGCTCTACCACTTCATGACCTGGGTCACTTCTTATGAGGGCAATTTCCTAATTATAAGCAAAGGCTAGATGACTCACTGGCTTCCCACCCAGGTAGGTCATCTATAGAGAATTTATATGAAATATCCTCACAACTTATAAGCTGAACAGTTGCAAGGTATTATCAAAATCAGCATGGAGGTAGAAAAGATAAGTGGCAAGTTTAAAATATTTATCTTCTAAGTAACAGTTCATTGGGTAAATATGGTACTTACGTTTGAAGGCGGGGTACATTGGAACCATGTTGGTTACGAGGAATGCATCATATTTAGCTTCTGGGGAAGAGCTCAGATCTAAACATCAGGTGGTAGAGCAAACAGAGTCCATTGCTTACCAATATGGACATCGACAGAAAACTCAGTCTTCTAGGCCAACTCAAAGAGTTCGAAGCCAGCAGATCTATTCTTCTATTTCCCCTTATCAGCTTCATCCAACAGTCCCACCACTCAGTCCCTTTGCATGCCTCAATGGCTCTCAGGAAGTATTTACAGCCCATTTCTTCCTACCTAGTTCAGTCTGTAGTTCTTTGATTTCATTATTATAACCTAGACTCTTAAAAAATGTCATTAAGATAATGAGCCATAATCGTTTTCAGGAAATCACCTCTGTAAGGCTGTGCCACTTAATGGCCTCCCCTCCCACGCTCAGGCAAAATGACTCTTATTAAACTCAATGGGCCACACACATTTAAAAAAAAAAAAAAAAAAAACCGAGAACATGGAAATAGGAGCGCAACATGGTGAGATGGGCTCCAGCAGGGGACAAGGTCAAAGAGGCCAATGGAGGATTAAAAATGACAAACGCTAATCATATAACCATATGGAACCCGCAAAAAAACCACCTGTCTCAAGAAAGAACTAATCTCCCAGTAACTTACTATCTCGTTCAGATTCCCTTTAACAATGTGGAGGGAAACAAGTTTCCCCTGTCTGTACTTTATTTGAAATCTGGTCATTTTCAGGCTTATTTGGGGGGAAAAATCTCCACAGTCTCACAAGTGCTTTCCCATGAAGAAAACCCCAAAACACTGAAATCCTAACCAACAAGCTTCAACACCAGAATATACCTCCCACTCTGACAAAGGCGTGTGTGTGTGTGTGTGTGTGTGTGTGTGTGCGCACACACACACACACACACACACACACACACACACAGAGTTGTCAGAACCCAACATGCTACAACTTACAGGGAGGAAAAAGGAATCCATATGACATCTGTTTATCATTTTTATAGGCTAAGCAGTTCTGACTGAATCCTGGAGACACGCGGACATCAGGCCGAACACAATTAGTCAGGTGCTCTGGGATGCTGGAGACCTCGGCCTGTGTGGAGAGTAGAGATACTCAGTGATGCTATTCCAGAGATGAGAACAAATGACGTCAGCAAAGCTAGAGCATCTACTCTGAACAGCTCAAACCCAAGCTCATTAGCTTACCATAGCCCATGCTCGGATATTCTAACTTCTTTTTTAGAGCCCTTTGTTTTTAAACACAATAAGCCAATGATTTTCAGACTCTTAGCTTCCTGCGGTAGAATCTCTTTACCAATGAAGTTAAACAATGCACAAAGAGGAAATCCTACTGTCAAAATGTGAGGAAGCTGGACAGGCTGGTCTCAGCTGTTGGCTATCCAACCAGCCACGCCTACTTGGCAAACTCCAAGCTAGTGTGAGAACCTGGCTCAAAAAAGGGGGGGTGGCATTCCTGAGGAACCAGATATATGCACACATACATGTCCACACACACACACAAATCCCTTTTTAGCATATATACCTGTGTTTGTGTCTGTGTCTGTGTGTGCGTGCATGTGCATGCATGCACTTGCAGGTATGCACACACAGAAATAAACAAGGTTGATGGGGAAGTAGTATTCTTGTCATTTAATGAGTTGAAAATAGATCTCTAAGAATATATATTTGATATATATGATATATAATATATACTAAAACCACAAAATCAATTATTCTAATTTCTGACCTATAGCTTTGTATCTCATCCTTATGAAGCAGAAACTCCAGTTAGAACCTTTTTTATTAAAATACAAACAGAAGGCTAGAGAGATAGCCCAGCAGTTTAGAGGACTTGCTCCTCTTCCCAGAACCCACATGGTGATTCGCAACCATGCATAAATCCAGTTCCAGGGGATCCTATGTCCTATTACTTCTAAGGCATGTGAAGCATAAACATACATATATGCAGGCAAAGCACTCACACATAAACTGAATAAATCTAATAATTATTTTTCATTCTTAGCAACTTTTGAAAAGTTAAATAAACTAGAAAGAAGACGGAAGCTCAGGCTGAGCAGGCGTGTGTCGGGGGACTCTCTCATGTCACTAAATCCAAATTGCTCTAAAAGTTAACATCCATTAAAACCCACAAACAAACCTTGGTGGTCTTTGTAACTATTGGGCAAAATGTAAACAAAGTAAGAAAAAAACCCTAAAAGGATAGGTATGATTCCCTTCAACATTTAACGCATTACAGTAGAACAGTCAGAAAACTGAATGTACTTTAAACTATCTTAAGCCGGGCATGGTGGCACACGCCTGTAATCTCAGCACTTGGGAGGCAGAGGCAGGGGGATTTTTGAGTTCGAGGCCAGCCTGATCTACAGAGTGAGTTCCAGGACAGCCAGGACTACACAGAGAAACCCTGTCTCAGAAAAACAAAACAAAACAAAACAAAACAAAAAAACTATCTTGCAGTGAAGCAAGAAGAAATACTTCCTCCAAGACTGACACTTGAGTTCAATCCCTGGACCTACCCAGTGGGTAGAGAGAACCAACTCCATAAACTACCTTTTGAGCTCTAAAGGCATGTTGTGGTGTGTGTATGTGCGCGCGCGCACACACACACGCGCACACACACACACACACACACACACACACGCACACACAAATAATATTACAATAGAGGCAATAGAAGGTTTCTTCAATCATGAACAATTAAGGTAAAATTCTACTATTAATCAAAATATTCATTGCATCAAATAAAGAGCACAGTCCCCAATTTTCTCAATAACCTGCTTAGAAATGGTATATGATGTCCAAAGAGGCATTAAGAATATTTCACTGTAACCACTTTCAAAATCCGTATGGTATAAGATATCATAGTTAGTCCGATAAAGCACTGCAGGTCGTCCATACAGGAGATGTCTCTCTAGGAAAGAAAGAAAGAAAAATCTATATTCAATGCATAGTCAACCTTACATCAAATGTAAAATGTTGGAAGAGGAGTCAGGTTGCCTACAGCTTGCTAGCCTTCTTATTAACTAGACAGTGTCTTCTCCTTAATTTGATCAAGTTAGTTTTCCTAACACCTCTGTGATTTATCTGACCACCTTACCAAAGGTCAAAACCATAATGCTTTTGGAAATTATCAGATTTAAAGGTCTGTGTAGAAAGGAAACATCCAGTAAATTCTAAGATGAGTCAGATAAACGGAAAGCCAATAGGCTGGATTTTACATAATTAAATGAGGTGACTCCGGAAGAGGTATATCAGGTTCGTCAAGGGTTCAATTAAGAAGACTCTCTCTTACCGTGGCTTGCAAATCGCAACTGAAATACGCACTATTTCAGCAGAAAGAGAGAGTAGTTAGCAGCTATACCTTTAGGCATGGACTTAAAGAAACATGTATAGATAATATTAGCAGGGTATTTAACAGGCTCCTCAAATACTGATGAGAAGCTCACTTCTTACCAAAGAACTCATAGAACAACCAAGAATGCAGAACTGGGCTCCTTTAAGAAGACAGTCACTGGCTTCTTTCCAATGAACTCATAGGACACCCCAGAATGCAGAATTGGGCTCCTTTAAGAAGACAGTCACTGACTTCTTTCCAATGAACTCATAGAACACCCCAGAATGCAGAATTGGGCTCCTTTAAGAAGACAGTCACTGACTTCTTTCCAATGAACTCATAGAACACCCCAGAATGCAGAATTGGGCTCCTTTAAGAAGACAGTCACTGACTTCTTTCCAATGAACTCATAGGACACCCCAGAATGCAGAATTGGGCTCCTTTAAGAAGACAGTCACTGACTCCTTTCCAATGAACTCATAGGACACCCCAGAATGCAGAATTGGGCTCCTTTAAGAAGACAGTCACTGAAACCTTGCTTACTCTTTGAAGTAAAAGATGAGAGCTCTGTACTAAAACCTTTATTTCAACCCACAAAAAAAAAAAAAAAACAAAAAAAAAAAACAAAAACAAAAAAAAAAAACAAAAAACAAAAAAAACCCCAAAAACCTGGATCTTGGCTTGTCCACTTGGGATAGGCTAAAACTCCATAGATTTATGGAAACTGGGGTCTATCCATGCCCACATATTTAGAGACTGAGGCTTAGCAAATTCACAATTCCCTAAATGATTTAGAATAAAAGCTGCTTTTACTATATTTTTTTTATTAGGGAAACTCTGGCAGGCACTTATTAAATTATATATACATGTTGCTTTAATTAAAGTACAACCCCTCTACGCAAGTAGTGGAGAGGTCAAAAAAAAAAAAAAATGTTCACACAGGATTTCATAGAATCCTCCCAAGCAGAAGTGCTGATTTGCGGCAAAGTGGCCCACACTATCCCGATGCAAGCAACTTCTGGGTAGTCTGGCTTCCCGAGCCTTGCAGTAGATGTGGGAGCCTCATTTAAGCTGCCAAACTTGGGGGTCCACCCCCTAAGAATCAGAATGTGTTGTAATGTTATTAAATAAATGAAATCTAGTAAACAAATTTAAAGCCAGCAAATCCCAGCAATAGTACTTGGGGGGCCATAAACCGACCCAGATTTTCCTTCCAAACTCAGACCAAACCTTTTCTAGGTTCAACATTTCCATTAAGGTTTTTCTCATTTTCATGTGTGCTGCCCCTGAATTTCCCGGTTTCAGCTAGAAGCAGAAGTATCATGATTCTTTGAGAAGTTATTCTCTTTTTATCAGTTGTCTTAAAGCTTACCAAGCATAGTGCTTTGAGTATACGTGCCCCCATAAAGCCATATATATGAATGCTTAGCCACCAAGAAGTGGCCCTATTTGGGAGGATTAGAAGAATTAGGAGCTTTGGGCTTGTTGGAGGAAGTGAGTCCCTGGGAGTGGGGCTTTGGGGTTTTGAGAAAGTCCATGCCAGGCTCACTTTGCTACTCTCTCTCTCTCTGTCTCTAGATCAGGATGTAGCTCTCAACTACTTCTCCAGCACCATGCCTGCCGTGCCTACTGTCAACATCCAGCACCACGATGATAACTGACTCTGGACAGTGTAAGCCAGCCCCAATTAAATGTTTCTTTTATAAGAGTTGCCTTGGTCATGGTTTCTCTTCACAGCAATGGGACAATGACTAAGATACCAGTGTATTTCTCCAGACTCTGGAGAATCCTCTCATTGTTCCATGAAGAACGATGGGCGCCATTTTCACATGTGGCACCCCCTCCTTAGAGCACCCATCAAACACGGATACAGACGATCTAAATCTCTTCCTTCCCCCAGACCTCATGAATCTCTTGCCATCGTCTACCATATCTCTCCTTTCCTCAGGGGCCGGTTTGCTTGCAGGGTACCGCTCATGACTGTTGTAAACAATTCTGTATGATACGTGTGATTTCTTTCCTCTCTGCTAATGATGATTTATATTCTTCCCCATCATCCTTGTATGTGTTCATGGTATATGGGGCAGGGGGCATAGAGTATATACATTGGGGTGTATATATGTGTACTGTCATATCCAGAAGTCAAAACCAAATGTCTGTCTTTCTCCACCTTATTGATTGATTGATTGATTGATTGATTGATTGGTTGGTTGATTGATTTAGTACAGAGTCTCTTGCTAAACCTGGAACTCACTGACTTGGCTAGAATGGCAGACCAGTGAGTCCTAAAGATCATCCTGTTTCTGCCTCCCAGTTTGGGGATTGCATGCAGGAAATTGCTGTACCCACTGTTTACCTAGACGCTGGGGATGCAAGCTCAGATCCCCATACTTTCATGGCAGCAACTTTGCTAATTTTGCATGTCCCTCCATTGAAAGCTTAAGATCCTTCTTTGTGCTGGCCTTGGGCTGGAGAATGGAGCTACTGAGCACCAGTGGCTTAGGGCTCATGTCCTCAAAGAGCTCACGGCCCAATGACAACCCTGTCATCTATAACCAGCATGCAGGACAAGGGTATACCGACTCTGGGTATCCACAGAGAATGAAGGTAACACAGACAAGACGCGTTGCAAACAGGCATCAGCCGGCATGAAAAAAGACCTTCCTAGGGCAAATGATATGGAAGCAGTGTAATCTACACACCAGTTTACACCAGTCGCCCTGGGATATTTGTTACCAGCCAACAAAAGTGCCTGACAAACAGCAACACAGTCACAGAGTTCCTGCATGCAAGACATGAAGGGACATGAGGAAAAGGGCAGATGAGGTGTAAGATTGATTGATAGGCGAGCCTGAGGAGTCTCCCAGGGAGCTACCCTCCCTCGCCTCCATCCCTCACGCCCCTACCCCCGACATCCCCCTCCCCACTCAGTCTGCTCTTCACCTAAGCACACAAAGATTAGGTTTGCTTCAGAAAACAACTGCACAGCTTCAAGCTATTGACACAACTGCAGCTTCTAGAACCCAGCCAGAGCACAAATATTTCACTAACTCATTTGCTCCCCCTCCCCCACCCCCAATTGTTACTGAGCTTAAGGGGGGAAAAAAAAAAACCAATGACATCAACCTTCCCAAACTCCAGCCTAAATCCTCTCCTGGCTCTCCAGAAATCTACCTAGCTTTCTTTATAGCTTAATAATTCAGGCATGAAAGAAGAGAAATCATCTTTGCAGTAGGAAAAATAAATTTTGAGGTTCAGAATCAAGAGATAGGTTGTGCTTTTTCATTGTGTCTGTGAATCACGGGTCCAGTCACAGCCGGGCTCTGTTAGTCTTGGACACTTTGGGGGAACCACGAGTTGCATTTCTCCTTAGCACACATTGCATTTCTCTTTAACCAAATGCTCCTACTCAGACCACAAAACAGACTTGACTTTCAGTCTTCACACATGCTAAGATATTTGTCTCAAGGACAGTCCACAAACTCTGTTTCTGCAACTTATTCTTCGGGTTTCATTTTTAATTTTCCCTACTTTGATTTCTAATCTATGAAAAGTATTGACATTTTAAAATACCTAATTTAGTTTTTTTTTTAATTTTCTAATCTATGAAAAGTATTGACATTTTAAAATACCTAATTTAGTTTTTTGTTTTTGTTTTTTAATTTTCATGGGTACAATTTTTGTACATATTTAGGTAGCCCAATTCCAGATTAAATTTGTCTAAGGGTCAGATCAATCTAATTGGGATAGTAATCAGCTTAAATATGAATGGTGTGTGTGTGTGTGTGTGTGTGTGTGTGTGTGTGTGTGTTGAGACACAAGATTTTCTCTAATTAGTAGTACTAAAATATACAATTAATTAAATTTGCCCAATTGTAGGTACCCTACTATGTCCCAGAACTTTTGAAGTACTTTCACCTGTCCAAATGCACTTTATCACCCCCTTATCCGTCCTCTCTCACGATTCATACTGTATGTGTGTATGTGTGTGTGTGTGTGTGTGTGTGTGTGTGTCTGTGTGTGTGTCTATGTGGGTGTGTAACTTAAGTATGTACCTGTTTCATGCTTGTGTGCATGTGCATATGGAGTCCAAAGGTTGATATCAGGTTTGTTTGTTTGTTTGTTTGGTTGGTTGGTTGGTTGGTTTGGTTTGGTTTTCCGAGACAGGGTTTCTCTGTGTAGTCCTGGCTGTCCTGGAACTCACTCTGTAGACCAAGCTGGCCTTGAACTCAGAAATCCGCTTGCCTCTGCCTCCCAAGTGCTAGGATTACAGGCGTGCGCCACCACACCCGGCTTAAGATAGTTTAAAGTACATTCAGTTTTCTGACTGTTCTACTATAATGCGTTAAATGTTGAAGGGATCATACCAATCCTTTTAGGGTTTGTTTTTTAAGGTAGGTTCTCCCACAGAATCTGGAGCTCACAGATTGACTGACTGGCTGCCAGTAAAGTCTAGAGACTACCCCACCTCCTCTCCTGCAGTGAGCTCGAGGGTTGGGGGAGGGTAGAAGCGGGGGTGGGTGGGGGTGGGGGAGGGTTTGAGGGGGGAAAGGGAGGGTACCAAAACATGCCAGGCCTGATTTTTTTAACATGGATGCTAGGTATCCAAACTTATCCAATCCTTATGCTTATGTGGCAGACACCTTACCAGTGAGGCGTCTCCCTAGATCTTCTGATTTCCTGGTGTGGACCTAGTGTATTCCATGTCTTCCTGCTACACAGAGTTCTCGACACAGCCTTCCTTCCACACGCAAGCTCCATGCTTACAGTAGAGTCTCTGGCCTTTTAGCGCAGGCCAGAGTTTCCCTCCTGATACCACATTTGGCACAGGACCGTGAGACGAATCTTTTTAAGTGGTGTGGACTTCCCCAGAATTCACTCTTTTCTGTCTTCCAGAGTTTAGTCATGCAGACTCCAGTTTGTGTTTCTTCTCCCCCCCTCTGCTTCCTGATTCATACTCTAGCAGATGGACTTGGAGCCACATGAAAATCCGTCTCCCTTTCTGTTTGCTTAAGCATTCACTCCCACAATAACATATCCTTAAACCTTACCACAAAATTTCTAAAAAAAAAAAAAAAAAAAAACTCGATTCCTTTCCCTTTCCCTTGTCCTTACAAGCACCTATTGTCATTCACTGTTTTCACTGTTTTCCCGCCTCCTCCTTGTGCTTTTCAATTCCACCATTAAAACATTCTGTTGTTCATCTGACTACTAAACCTCGAAACAGAACAGCAATTCTATGAAGACAGAGGCTTAATCTGTGTGAGATAGTCTCTTTCCAATAATACCAATCACGTGTGTACTTGGGTAATCAGTTAACAAACAAACAAATTAAAAAAAAAAAAACTGGAATTCTACATGTGGCCTGCCTAAAAGGTTTTTGAGACAGACTGGACTCCTCAGGATCACCTCTATTTTACTGATGAAGTAAAGTTGTGCGTATGGCCCACCCCAAACCTAGGCCCCAACTTCTAGTGCATGAGTCTCCTCCCAAGTCTTCTGAGTAATCTCCAGGCAGAGAGAGAAGGTTGTATTGAAATAAAGGGTCAGCTCTTCCTAACCGTAAACTCTGCCCAAGAAGTGCCAAGATAACATTGAGAAGCTCCAGTGAAGACAAGAGTTTGCATCAAAGCATCTATCAGCATTTCAGAAACAGCTGCAGCCTGATTCAGTCCCTCCTACTGCCCCCAGCAGCATTCTTAGACAAAACAAAAAACAAAACAAAACAAAACAAAACAAAAAACAAGCAAAAAAACATAAGCTTAGGTCAAAGCTCAGCTCAGCTCTGCCTACCTCTGTAACCCTTACCACTTAACCTCCTAATGTCTTCCATCTTTCAAAAATGTTATTTACATCGCTGAGAAACAAAGACCATAAAACACCAACTTCAATCTTCACCCAAAGCAGCCATGGTTATGGTTATAGCTGGACAGTAGAGGGCGCGTACTCAACTTCAATGTCAGCAAAGAACACCGATAAAAGGTAAAAGTAAGTGTCTATCATCATTAGCTTGAGGTCGACCATAAATCATAAGCAATTTCAGTGCTAGTTACTTTCCGAATGCTCGCCACAGCACATGCACAGACACGCCTATACTGAGAACACCAAGCATAGCACTTCCTTCTTTAACACCTAGAGTCTTCAAAAGCTAAAAGAGACAGGAAACATTTCAGGATTCCAAAAGGAAGGCCTCAAGAGATCTCCAAACAATAGTCACAATTCTGCTCCCAGTTAGCAAAAACTACTAAGTCATTTTTTTATATAAATTAACTTCATATGGCATATAAAGTGCCAAACATACATAGGCATTAAAATGACTTGAGTTCCTTTTTGTACAAAGGTGACCACAAGTCCTTGCTTAAGAAAATGAAAAGTATTTTGTAGCAACGAAGAAAAGACTAAGATGAAAGTAACTGGGACAGCTCTTCCCCTTCTGGCTATAAAGCCAGAACTGCCTGTGGAGAAAGTCTCCATTTTCCATGTCACTCATTCCTTCATCTGCAGACTCGGTCACACGGAAATGAGTTTTCAGTGCATAGCGAGCCTGCCACTAGACCAGCTATTTGTGACTGAAAAACAACAGCCATTACACAACGCAGATCTGGAATTTGCCACCTATGTAGAAGTAGTATGACTTCAATGAACCATTTTTGAAGAGCATGGTTTTCCTCCTGTTTATTTTACACAGGCCTTGATTGTATAACAATGTAAATATTGGTAGCAAAACATCACATAAGGCTAATTTAATACTTTTTTAACCTCAAATAGACTCCAGGCTGTTTCATGACTGGAATATACAGCTTCCACATGTGCTTTGCATAAACATCTGGCTTATTTCATAGGGTAGGACAGCAAAACAGTGACACAGAAATGCTGAAATATTACATGTGACTCAGTGTATAAAATATCAATGACTTGCATCTTTAAACTAATAACCAAAACCAAAAATACCTTATATCTGCATATAGAATATTAGTTCTATAAGGCTCAATACATATGTAAAGTCAGAAAGTCAATGTCATTACTCTAAATATAATGAATGTGCACACACATGCACACATAAATTGTATTCACAAGGTTCTACTCTAGCAGACACTGGATATTTTGAATAGGAGCCTGAATGCATAATATATAAAGTACTCAGACCCAGAAATCCTGCCTTGCTATTGTAGAAATGAATGAGATAGAACTAATAAAGTGAGAGAAATGAAATTCAAGAGACATAGAATGACACAAATTCCAGAATCTAACCAAGGAAATGGTTTTCACATAATGCAACCTTACTTCAGGTCTCTCATGTCCTTAAGGGTTGGTTCCATAGGCCATGAACACACCCAAGGCGTATGCTACTGCCATGAATTAAGTCTGAAAATGTTCCCCACAGGTTGGCATTTGGAGGTTTTCCCTAGCTGTTGGTGCTGTATTAGGAGGATGAGGAACCTGTAGTGGTCAGGCATCTGTCTGGCAGAGGAAAGTTACTAGGGCCAGGCCTTTGAAGGTGATAGCCAGGGGGCCCTGGCCCCAGCTTCACTCAAAGCTACCTCCCTGCCTCCTGTTCCTGCCACTACCACGGTAGTGGTCCGCCATGTCTTCCCCATCAGGATGGACTGAAACCATGAGCCAGACTAAATCTTGCTGACTCAAATTGGGTCTGACAGGCATTCCTCAGTCGACCCAAAGGTAACCAATGCAGCTGCCGTGACGATCCTCTAAGACTTTCTGCTGTCCTTTGAAGCCACAGGTTAAAAACCATCAGTGGTGGGCGGTGCTGCGTCCAATGCACAAGAGTCAGTCCCAGCTAAGGCCCAACAAACAATAAACAAGGACATACAGTTACCCTCCACAAAATAACGCCCACATGAAGACCCTTCCATGATACATGTATGACACTTATGGACAGCCCTGAGCAAAGCTGCAGAAGTCATGTTAGTAACTACCATTCCCTCTAGCCCTGGCAGCCACAAATTCACCATGACAAAGTCTCTTTCTCTTATGCATGGGGTGGGGAGGGTCTGTGCTAGATAACAGGAGTGACTTTCTCACATGGGCATCATGCCTACTCACCAACAGACTCGATGCAGAAGTTGTGGGGCAGGTAGAAATGTTTTAGGATCAAGAACAGGCAGAACTTAAACCAGCAAATGTACAAGAGTCCACAGAGAGCAGTCAGAAAGAGCAAACTACCAGTCATTGCTAAGGAGCATCTTGGTGCTCTGTCTGTGAGACTCCCTACCCCACCACCCTGGGAACTTGCATTTTCACTGTTGCTCTTGTTCATTTATAATGGCACCACAATACGCTAAAAGTTAAGTGCCAAACTTTCAAGTTGCTCAGAAAGTTTGTAGGAGATATGGAAAGTTTCCACCAACAAAATCCCGCCTTCAATACTGTGTTCTCTCCAATTACATGCCAGGAGGCCCGTGTGTTCTGTGATCAAAGGGAACAGGGGGAGGGTGGCAATACAGAAAAGGAAGAAAGATGAAACTCTTTTATAGAAAAGGAAGCAAGGCAAATAAATAAAACCTGCCGCTGCCTTCCTTCCTCAACCTCTGCTTAGTCAGATGGGAAACACACACCCGATAAACGGGACCACATGGAAGCGGATGACTCCGGTGACAGCCGTGGGGGACACGTGTGCATCGTCAGCACACGGTGAGGGGCTGCTGTGCTGTTTTATCTGCTTCTCCAATTCATCCCCCTTTTGTCTCAGAAAGTCACCCCATCTACTGTAGGAAACCCTCAGGGGGGCTACCTACTCTCCCTTCTTCTAATGTTCCGGAACTTCAAAATCAAAAGGAAGAGCTAGGCATGGTGGGACATGCCTTTAATCCCAGCACTCGGGAGTCAGAAGAGAGTGAATCTTTGTAAGTTCAAAGGCAGTCTGTGAGGGTCACACAGCTGAAGCTACATAGTGAGATGCTGTCTCAAAATAAATAAATAAATAAGTAAATAATTAAATAAGTAAGTAAATAAGAAAATAAATAAATAAATAAAAACATAAAATTAATCAAAAGAAAGAGTTCACCTGATAGATTGTCTTATTACTCCTAATTATTTTCTTTCTTAACCTGAAGCCATGTGACCTACAGGATAGAGTCCGAGCGGAAAGAATATACTCTACATCGTTGGGATCATGAGTCTGATTTCTGCTGTGAGTAGAAATGACATCACTAGAGTACTGCTCTCTAGTACATTCTTCCCTGTGCTACTGTGAACATGGGCATTGCCTCATAAGGGGCAACTCTTCAGCATAGATTCCACAATAATTGTAGGAGACCTCACTAAGCCTACACTACACATACTAAAATGTGAAAAAGACACGTGGTCTTTCTTCGGTGGTGGATATCATTGAGGTTCTTGGTTGGTTTGTCTTGTGTTTTGGTTTTTGTCACATCACAAGCTTCCACAAGTTTACGATCACATGCTTTATCGGCAGATATAAAATAAGGGGAGATTGGGTCAGGGTGGAGATAACTCTGAATATGATGGAGGAAATCCGATTTCATCTAGGCACCTTTCTCCATTACAACTTACCCACCAATCCTCAGGCAGATCAGCTTTGGGATAAGCACCAGGAGCTAATATTTTATCACAGCCATTCTGAAGGCCCCGTTAGTACCTTCACTCGTGACCCATCAGATTCTACCCAGTAGATTTGTTTCCTTTTCTTAGAGCTTTAATGCTATTAAAGGAAATCAAAACACTAATAGAATCTCCCCCATTAGATAGCTGGCACATTGTGTTCATAAATATTAAAAAAAACAATTTGCAATACATATAGAATTTTTTAAAAATATTGTGCTCATCATGTAAGAAATAGGAAGTCTTTGATTTTTGTTTGATTTGTTTTGTTTTATGTGTATGGGTGTTTGGCCTGCATGGATGTCTTCCAACCGCATGTGTGCTTAGTGACCACAAAGACCAGAAGAGGGCATCAGATCGCCCAGAACTGGAGCTGTGGGTGCTTGGGATAGAACCCAGATCTTCTGGAAGAACAGCAAGCGATCTCTCCAGCTCCAGTCTATGATCAATTTTCAAAAACTAGAAGTCAAATCTTACGCTGTTGGTTTTTGACCCCTCCCTTACCTTCTGTAGATCCTTTGGTATGAAGGCGTTTATTTACTTCTTCCAATTTGTTCTTCACATGTAAAAACCAGAAAAGGAAAAAAAGGCAAATCAGAGATATTCCTCTCTTTTTTTTTTCTCCTTTTCCATTCTTTCTACTTAGAATCTTGCTAAATCCCAAAGAAAGCCCCCATGTCTGTCACTGTGGTAAACGTTCCTGGGGAACTGCTATTTTATCTCACATTTGCATTCTAAACTTGACCTATATGTCTGAGGGCACCTTCATTAAACTGACCCACTTCCTTTCTCTGAAGACTGCAGTCTCCATAGCGTCCCAGGCTGGTTAAGGATAGCTATTTAGGACACATACAGAGGGACAGTAGTGCGTCACATCTCAAATTAATTCCTGTCTACACTAAAATGATCCACGAAACAGATGTATAAAATTGCTTTTTGTCAAATCCAAGCAGTCATGACTCAGTACTTCTGGAGAGTAATGACTGAGCAAATGTGAAAGTCACTGCTCAGCCTCTGTCCCCTGTCACTGAGACTCTCAAGCATTAACGATAAAACCCCATGCACAATAATGTCCACTCAATTACTGCAAAGCTAATATTTGAAAATTACCAAATGTTCTTAGACAGTAAGATGAATAAAAGCAGTATGATCGATCTATATATACCAAAGGTGACTAATTACCTTGAAAAATGTGAGCTACAGGTTCATACGGCAATACACAAAAGTGTATCTTATCTCAGAAATAATGATTAATCAAACAATCACAGGATCCAGAGCTCACAAGAGCAGCCAGTTTAAAATTTCCCATATGCAATGGTTTCTGTCCAATCAGGAACCTTTCACAATTTCCTTTCATAGAGGACTTCATAAGAGATTTTTTTCCACTTCTATCATGTTTAATGTTCCAAATAGATTTAAAAACTCATTGAGTGCATATTACTTTTAGCTTCAGAAGAAATCATGCACATTTAAGGGGCATTTAACTATTATAAATTATTTTGATGACTTAAAAAATGTCAATATGAAAAAATGTCAATATGGGTTGTATATCTTAAAATAAATTTTATTAGTTTAATAAAAAATACAAATAAACTACAAAAAAATTCCCATATGCAAAATTATTCCATAGGTTACTTTGAGATGCATTAAGATACTTCATATACTATTATGCATATATACATATTTATATATATACATACTTTTTCACACACACTATATATATGCATATATATATTAAAAGTACAAAATCAGGGATGAGAATTATACACTACTTCAGAATCCCATTAATGCTATGTTGTAGAAGAAGCTAAAAAAAGAAAGATGGATAGGGAAAGAAAGCTAGATGTTTTGAGAAATCCTTTAATGCAAAATTTATGTTATATATTTGATCAATATATTCAAAATATGTCTATACTAGAGGTCAGTATATTCAAAATGCATCTATACTAGAGGTCTATAGATATAGACTATAACTATACAGTCCTCTAAACTTATTTGTGATCCTCTTGGTAAGTTGTGTTTTATTGGCTTGGGCAGTCCCTAGCTTCTGAGCATTACTTCCCCTTCACTCATTAGCCTCTCAGATTCTTATCAAGAGCAAACGAGGGAAGGATATGAACACAGGAATGTAGAGGGAGAAACACATTCCTCTTTCCCTAGAGCCTACCAAACTGTGACTCCTGTGCCCCCTAGGAATCCTGGGTGGGGGACAAATGGTAAGAAAAAGGGATTGTGCAACAGGAGAATTATTATCCACTTTTCTGAGGCTATGAAAGAACTCATCCTTTTTACCTATAACTAAACAGCATATAAAAATGAACCAACACCTTTGCTTTGTACAGGCATCTTTTCGGTTCTGTGGAAGCATTGGTTCATTTCTGCTAATAGGACCACTGGTTGGTAGATATAAAAATTTTAACTTAAAAAAAATCAATAAGCAAATTAATGCTTAATACTTTGGGGTTTTGTTTTGTTCTTGTTGTTGATGTTGTTGCTCTGTATCTAAGAAGACCAGTGGCATGTTTTCAAGAACACCCTATCCTGTTCCTTCCTCACCCTGATCACCTAGAAAGATGAGTTTTAGTGACTGCAGTAAAGACTAACCTTGTCTTTTGGCTTATAGTCAGGCTCTACCATGGGAGACCGCTGGGTAAAGTAGAGGCCATAGAGCCTCGGGTGTTCTACTAGCAGATGACAGGTCACAGGTTTCAGTCCTCTGACAAACACAATTTTCTCTTTCCTCCTCCCTTCCTCCCTCCCTCCCTCTTGCCAATCTCCCTAGTAATTTTCTATCTGCCCTCACCTTTCAGGCCTTGAAAGGAATTCTGCCAGCACCAGAACAATTCCCATTTCCCAGTGATTTAATTACCCTGCCCAGGTTTTGCAAATCTCCTGAACCCCTTGAAATTTCAAGTGTCTCTCCAAACCACTTTGACATAGCTACTTATGAAGGAGTCACTGATATCATGGCTTACACTAGTCGCTGGAAATCCACAATTGCGTAAAAGAGCCAGCTTCTGACTGTACACTGTGAGTTCAGAAAATAACATTTTTTGACCCTCCATGCTTCAGACCTGTACGATCTAAGATGGTAGCCGCAGACCATATTCAGCCTACTAAACTTAAATTTAAAACAATAAAAGTGAAATTTTTCACCCTCAATCGTAAGCGGTCACTGGCTCCATTTTAGATAGTGGAGTCAAAAAAAAATCAACTCCAGTACCACAGACAGTTCTACCGACCAATGCTTTACACACCAAAACAAACATCTTCAATGATAAAGCATAAAGATTATCTCTACCTTTGGCTCTACCTTATCATCACAGGTGCAGCCCAGGTCAAAATCAGACTGAAGGTACATAATTCCCGGGTAACTGGGTCTGCTGACTTCCTCTGGTATGGTTGGCCTAAAGGTATTTGTGCGTAGTAGGTGATTCAGACTTCCGTGAGTTCCGTTATTGGGAGCTGGCTTCAAGCCTAGAAGATCTGATAGAAAGAAAAGGTTGCAGTGCCTCCTCTTACGTGTATCTCTGATGAGATGTGATAAGAATCAAAACCTTTCACCTTCCAGGAGCCTCTAAATACTAAACACAAATCACAAGTGAATGAACTTAATCACCACGCCAGCCATTCCTTGCACATCTCCTGAACCATTCCGACCTCACAATGCTAACACTTCTTGAAATAACACTTCTCTTCACTGCTGGAGCATAAATAAGTAACCCTGAAAAACCTGGAGCGGAGGAAATGGGTCACTTAGCCATTGTCTCTCTGTGTGTGTGTGTGTGTGTGTGTGTGTGTGTGTGTGTGTGTGATAATGCCGGCACCCCTGCCCTTCTGGATGACTTCGCGAGTTTTTAAAACCGAATTTTGGGATAAGACATGATCAATAAATACCCGCAGCCTGCCCTTTAATGCACTCCGCAAGCGTGTGGGGACAAGAAGAGGCTTTGGCGATGTGCCTTGATGGGCCACCAAGGGATAAACGGGCCGATTTCACAGCACCTGAGCGGTTGCCAAGTGGGCACACAGTGACTTGCCTCAGCTGAGAGACAGGACGCTGAAGAGCGAGCAGCCAACCTGGGAAAAAGAACCCAGGAGACCCGACTTTCAGACTCCCCCTCTAACCACCAGACTGGCACTCCCTTACTAAATAGGAAAAGCTGTCCTCATTCGGCAATGAGAAGCTCAAGGAAGAAAAATAATTAGGAGTACATAAATAGCTGGCTGGGGTGCAAGCTGGCAGATTTCTCACTGGGCTGCAATGTAAGAGAGGGAGGTGCGAGAACGCTCTGTCTGCGTGGGACTCTTGCTTCATCGTGTCTCTGACCAACGGTGTCAAACTGTAATGCTATGTTAGATCAGCCAAAGGCTGCCAACACCAACACTATGAAAACTCCCCATTAGTCAACTGTTGAAGGAACACAAAGACGCCTTAGAAGGGGGTGACATTCTGTCCTTTGGACCAATGGGCAAGTTACTTTCTTTCTTTTTTTTTTTTTTTTTTTTGCAGGGAGAGGTCTTAGAAAATAGAAACCTCATTTCTTTCTCTAGCAGTAAGGAAATTCACTGACCGAAAGCTTCACCAGGTTTGATTGAACAAGTGACTTACCGCACATAACATTATAAAGCTCAATGTTTTCAAATGGAGGCACTTTAGTCCTGTACTTAAAAGTTGGGCCATAACCTACAAAAACAGTCTTCCAAAAGAGGGAAGAAAAGAAACACAGTTAACCATTTCTGCTTGCATGAACAGCATTTCTTCTGTGTCTGAATCCCTTACCGCTTCACAAACCCCACGATTCCCCTCCCCCCTCCACCACCCCTCCCCTGCCCTGAGAATTATGAAACTCGGGTTTCAGTTCAGTTTGGTAGCCATACCTGCATGCTGTTAACCTTGTTATCAAAGCCATGGTCACCCTGGAAAAAACATTTTCCTGACGGCTTCTTATAAACGTCCAAAGGTTTCCTACATTAAAACGATTTTATGATCAGTTAGGATTCTGTCCCAAAGCAAGCTGATAGAAAGCAAATTTGAAGGTACACGGGATCCCTGAAAGGACCCGAAGCCAAGGGTCTCTGTTTTGATTACATCATTCCCATGGTGATGACAAGGAACGTCTGTTCATTTCTCTGGTGCCATGGCTTTCCGTACCGCCCCCAGGTTAAAGAAGTTTTGAGAAGGAGTCAACGTCTCTCCATGCCTCACGCTTGGCCTGAACAGAATATCTCTATCTGCTTTGTGCGCCCCAGGCTCAGCCCCAAAACACAGGAGGCATTTTAAAATGCGCCATGTTGAATCCGTTCGCGAAGATCTGCGTTCTATTAAAAAAATATTTCTATGTAAACTCCCCTGGTAGGATCATAGAAAGCAGAGTCCAGGAAGTGCTCCATTTAACACTAACCATAGCAGAGTTAACAAAAGCCTGGCCTCACCTGGAAAGTCTATCTAGAAGCAGGGCGGGGATGAAAATATTGCTAGTAAGACATCGTCATTCTTGACTCTCAACTTTGTGGCAGTAAGTGTTTTATGGCTCCTCTAGCATCAAAAATGTCGATGCTTATTAATATAAGTATTGCCTAAGTACAGGCAGGGCACATATCACTGAAGAATAGCACTTGGGGAAATAAAGAAATCGAACAAATTGGTTTCTACCCCAAGAGTAACTTGGACCTAGGATAGTAATGTGCATGTATAATAACTCCGTAACGCAAGACTGAACTTCAAAGGATTTAGCAGCTGCGCTTGCTCCTCACTAAATCGCCCAACTAGCATCATCTCTCACTTAACTTCTGCTCCAAAATATACTTTTTCATATAAATTAGACAACTTCATCACGTTTTCTTTTTTTTCTCTCCCTAGATGCCCCCAGCATTAAAGGTCCAGCAGAGGACATGGTCAGCCAAGCTATTTAGGACATGTCTCTCCTGAAACATTTCTACATAAATTTTAGTCCATTCTAGGTGGTTCCAATAATCTCTGGGTTTCGTATCACTCTTTTGTTTGTTCTTTTACAGTTACAGTAAGAGATCACCTGCTGTGTGTGCATCTGTTCTATAGCGACGCACTTCTAGGAGACTAGCGTTTTCATTTATCTTCTTGTGCTTAGCTATTATTAACTATTATAAACTATTGGCCAACTCAAGTACACATCATAATTATTCAATTAGTACTACAGACATATTTATCACACTTGTCTTGTAATTAAAGTTAGAGCAAGAATGAGTGAGAAAACACTACTTCCAGGTCTACATAAAAATGACTGAATTTGTGACGGTTGACTCTGTAGACGTGGTAGTCTCCAGACATGCTGTGCAGCAGATTCCCCAAGGAAAGGGTGATCTCCTGATCTGGGAGAGACTTTTGATGGCGGCAAACACCAGTCGTGTTTTGAGCAGTGTAAAACATGCCCACAGCAACAGAGGTTTCCAAGATTAACATTTCCAGGGGCCTTCCACAAACACTGCAACATGCACTCACGTCAACCAGGACCACATCAGCAACACCCTCACCTGTGTTTCAAGTTGTTCAAGGGATACAAGATAGAGACTAGAATATCGCCATAAAACTTGTGCACGGTGATGCGTGAGAAACTAAAAGAAGACCCAGGAACTAGAGATATGGTTCTTTCTAGTCTCATTAGTTATCTACCCCCACACACACACACCATTTAAACAATGAGCTTTCCCACCCAGATCTCTCTTAATGATGACTAAGAACCTCAAAGGGTCTCCAGGTGCCAAATAGGTGCTTACAAAGACGGAGGCAGGCTCCCCCTGTTACCTTGCAACGTGCCATCTGCGATCCACCAATAAATGGATCTCCTCGATTCTCCTGTTGTTGGCATAGTGCAAGCGTTTGGGGAGGTGCTGTTTCATGTAAGGCTTAAAATGCTGATCTGGTTTTTTACACTGAAATATAAGTGAATATTGGTCTTATGGAGGGAGGTTTTCTACCAAAATAAATAAATAAATAAATAAATAAATAAAATTAATAAATAAATAAAATAAAGTCCTAGCCTGTCTCTTGAAAACTGTGCTAGCCCAACAAAAGGATGGTTGTTGAACAAATGGAACTTGCCACCCCTAAAATTAGTTATTGTATGCTCAAAGCAAACAGGTTCCAAGGGAGTTAGGCAACTTTAGAAATAAGTCGTAGGCTATCGGAGGGGCGAGGAATTCTTAAGATAAATTCCTGACTCTTAAGCCCAAGACTGAGAGCGGCTTAAAACTCAAGGTCTTTCCCAACTGCTTCAAATCAAGGAGTGGGAGGCACTCAGGAGGAGGGGGTATGCCTGTGCAGACCTATCTGATGATAAGCCCAAGGGCTTTGAAGTCTCTATCTGGGACCAGGGGGAAGTAGAAGACGGGGGAAGATCTGTTTGAGAGTAAGGAAAGATTTGATTAATCATGAGCAAATACCGCTCAGCTTAATAAGAACAAAGCCTCAGTCTGGCTCATCGCCAAGACCATTTGGGGGGGAGTCTACAGTTAACCTCTGTGCACAAGTTTGGAAAGCTTAGGAGAAACAAATACACAGGCCTGCAGGTCAGTGAGGAAAATGTTCCTAACCACCCACCGGGAAGGCAAACACGGGAAGGTGAGCCTGTCGAAGCGGGGCCCCCAAGGGCAGAGGCCTTGCGACACTTACCGTGAGGTTAGCAATAATGGCTTTGGGGTCATCTGTGCAGAGAAAGAGAGAAAGATTTCAAAACATCATCACAGAGAAAAGCGGATTTTTTTTTTTTATTTTACACAGAGACTTGATACTTCCACCCCTTTTGAGTGTCATTTTGAACAGACGTGTAACTGGGTGGAGGTGTTTCATGTTTCAATAACAGAGAGGTAGCTAAACCAGTGGCATCAAGCCTGCAGCTGTATGCAATGCATGATGCAGGGCTCCTTGTATAGAAAGAAAGTCTTCCTTCCATAGCTCAAGAGTACTGCTAGGTAACTTGCTTCAAATTTCCCAAAACAAATCCCCATGCCGCCCTCACATGAATTGATTGGCACTTTCATGCCAGGAATTGAGCTGGTCATTTTTAGGGGTCTTTCATCATCCCATCCTGTTTGTCTTGCAATGCTTTGGAACAAGCCACACCGATCACTGCGAGATAAGATTCGAACGCAGCAGTTTCTGTGGTGATATCATAGGTCTAATTACATAGGTGAGCACTCCTTTGCAGCTGTGGGCTCACATGTGTGTACCCTTTAGTGTGTGTGTGTGTGTGTGTGTGTGTGTGTGTGTGTGTGCCACACTGCCAGGAGACAAAGACTATTTCAGCCTACACTCAGAACTAGCCAAATTTTGGTGAATGAAAGCTGTGTGTATACTGAATCTTATTGTCAAGGTGCCCTTCTGTGGGGACTGTATGGAAAAAGAGATTGCAGGCTGTTTGCAAAATAAAAGGGCGCTCCAGTATGTCATTATAGAATCAGGAGAAAGAGAAGAACAGTATTCAGAGGAGACTCAGCTCTTCCAGTGTAGCCCTCCCTGACACAGAAACATTAGTGGAGCTGCCTGTGCATTCGTGCATGTGTGTGTGTGTGTGTGTGTGTGTGTGTGTGTGTGTGTGTGTAGGGGGGCAGGGCTTGATGCTTAGTACGTACTACATAAATATCTGCTCATAAACAATAATAAGCATTTGTTCATATTTGTGGAAAATGTGGGTTCCCCTAAAGTATACACATGTCCACACTAAGTACCATCTTTAGAAACTTAGTCGTAAAGCTCTGAAATCCAAAGGTAAAGTGTAAACTCCATTCTGCTTAAATTTTGATAGTCGCATATAATGGGAAGCAAGCAAACAATCATGGTAATGATATCTGAGTCCATGCTGTGCACCCATTTCCCTCTAAGAGCTTTGGGAGGCACATCTATGGTCATTCATTCAGAATGGTACCAGGATGATCAGAATCTTCCATCAGCCAATTAGGTTTAGAAGGTAAGGGGGCTTGCACACTGGAGCACAGCACACAGTCTCACTGGTCCAGCCATGGTCCAAACCTCTACACTCTCTGGCCTTGTGAAACATAAGTCTTCACAGAGACCAAACAGAATAAATCCGTGTCTTTTGATAGTTTAGGGTAATGGTTTGTCAACCTTTCTAGTGCTGTGACTCTTTAATACAGTTTCTCATGGCATGGCCCCCAACCATAAAATTATTTTCATTTGCTACTTCATGACTGCAATGTTACCACTGTTGTGAATCATAATGTAAATATTTCTGGAGACAGAGGCTGGACATAAGGGTAGCGACCCACAGGTTGAGAACTGCTAGTATAGAGAAACCAAAACCACAGCAACTTCGTCCTCAGAGCTTCCCAGAGAATTCTTAGGAAACACCAAAGGCATTTCTATAGGACAAGAGTCCTTCAAGTCTAAACTCATCATCATTTTGTGCTACCCAGGCTGTTGTGAATGAGGAAAGGAAGGTGATTAAGGGTCAGCAAACTGGGGCTGGCCAATTGTTTCAGCCAGTAAAGTACTTGCCACCATGCCTGACAACCTGTTTCATTCCCAGGACCAAAGTGGAAGGAATAAACTAACTCCCACAAGTTTTCCTTGTACCTCCACTCATGTTATAACACACGACACTATTGTGAATCTGTGCATACACAGATTCACTATGAACACAATAAGCGAATGCAATTTCATTTTTTTTTCAAAGAAGCAGCAAATCAGGGTTCAAATCATAGCTCTGTTGACCTACTGTCATCCTTTGAGCCAGCTCTTTCAATTCTCTCTCTGCCTTTAACTTCTCCTGTCTATAAAGATAATGAAAATACCTATCCCATAAGGATATGGGAGAGATTAAGTAAGATTGAGTCTATATTCAGCTGAAACAATAATAAGACCAAGACCTCATCTTTGTTCTCAGCCTATAGCACTGACTATGGATTAAATACGATGTAATTGTATTTATACAATCTCTTATTTAATCATCCCCACAATCCTTAGTCTATGCATAAGGAACCTGAGACCCAGTGTATTGGTTTTTTTGTTTGTTTGTTTGTTTTTGTTTGTTTGTTTGTTTGTTTGTTTCCCCGAGACAGGGTTTCTCTGTGTAGTCCTGGCTGTCCTGGAACTCACTCTGTAGACCAGGCTGGCCTCGAACTCAGAAATCCGCCTGCCTCTGCCTCCCAAGTGCTGGGATTACAGGCATACGCCACCACGCCCGGCTAAGGAGGCCCAGTGTGTTAAAGATGCTTCCCCAGTGTCTCAATGGAAGCTTGGAAGAGCCGCCGTGTGAACAACAGTATGTGATCACCATTGTGTTCTTCACTGACCAGCTCATTGTGTCTCCCAAAATGATTGGAGAGCATAAATATTTCACTATAGGCAGTACAGTTCCAATGGCCCCCAGCAAAGCTCCTCACCTATTCAATCTCCCCAGTCAAATCTACTCAGTTTACTGATGTCAGAAATACTTTTTTCAAATAGATTTGCAAATTGGAGCCTATACCTCAAAATGCAGGTGCCAAAATGAAAGAGGATTGCCCTCCAGTTCGAGGGAGCAAAGGTACGGAGGCCACAAAGGACAGAAAAGCACATGGAAGAAAGGAAGAAACACCAATATTTTGCTGATTTCACAACATTGACCCTGGAATGTGTCCCACTTGTGTAGACTCGGGAATGTAACTTTGTCAACTTAGGAGCATAACTTGGGAAAAACTTAAGTTTCCAAAGCTTTATGCTTGATGTCCATGGTTTATTATTTCGAGGTACTGTTTTAATATAGCATGTCTCAAGTAATACTATCAACATAATACTATCAACATAAAATACTATACTCTTTTTTTTTTTTTTTTTTTTTTTTTTTTTTTCAAGACAGGGTTTCTCTATGTAGCCCTGGCTGTCCTGGAACTCACTCATAGACCAGGCTGGCCTCGAACTCAGAAATCTGCCTGCCTCTGCCTCCCAGAGTGCTGGGATTACAGGTGTGCACCACCACCGCCTGGCTAAAATACTATACTCTTATAAACATAAAATATATACATATGCTCATATGAAAATGCCCTTATATAACATAATACCAGGTATGATTAATATAATGGAAAAAGGACTTTGGGAGAATTAAAAAGAGCGATGTAGTTTTCGCAATCTGGATGTTAATGTTAGTAGCATATCATACCCTGAACATGCTAAACAAGTTAAAGCAAAGACTCACTATTTTTCTAGTTCTTTTTTTTCAATTTCTAATTTTTCAGAGTAGTGAGCAGTCTGTAAGAATGTAGTATTTTATTTCCTCTCATTCATTCTGTAGATCACCCTGACAAATAGAAAGAGCCCTCCTTCCAGGAGGCACATAGGAACTTTGAGGGGACGGGCATTGGTTCTGTCAACCCAGAGACTTACCTTCACCAAAGTGACCAGCATGCCCTCGAAACAGAAAATTCTCCCATACAGATAGATAGATGCTTATATTGTAAACATGCTTAAAATTAAGTGCATTTCCCACGTGATAAAACCAAATGCAAATGTTGGCAGATGCTGCTGTATGCCCAGAACCACTGTAAATAATATGTGTCAATGTGCACAATAGTCTTCATAGGTAACAAGTCTTCTACCAACAGATCAAAAGTTGAAGCTCGACTAGGATTTCCTGCCCAAGCATTTAGCTGTAGAGGCCAAGTCTTTACCTCTTCCATTGATTATTAGTTGAACTACTTAATATTTTCAAAACCAACTTACACTTAGAATTATTGATAGTCTTGGGTCGAATTCTTCCTAGAGTTCCAGGCACTAAAGTGATGTCATCCACGTTAGTCAGGTAGTTGCTCAAGAACTCAGTTCTGTCACATGTCACATCTTCCATTCCTACCGGGATGGAAAAACACATACTGTCAGGCAGTATTAAAATTAAAATCGTTTAAAAAAAAATTTCAGTCACTAAAGATAGCATTGTAACATTTAATTAAATCTCTAATTAGATTCCAGCAAATTAGAGGAAACGTCACGACTGACATTGTTCTGATGTGACATTTTCAAGTTGTATCTATATAATCTTTATCCAGAACGTTCATTTAACCATATCATCCCACATGCAATAGAGGTTGGAAATGTGTCACCTCAGTTATTACTTTGAGTTGTTGAATAAGAACACCAATACCAAAAGCCATGTTTAAGGTTCAGTGAGCCGGCTCAGGGGGGAAGGGTACTTAGCCCGAGTCTCAGCACCTTAGTGCGATCCTTGAAGCCCGCTATGGTACTGAGAAACAACTGACTCCCAAAAATGTTATTCTGACATCTACATGAGTGCTATTTATTTCCAAATAAATAAATAAATAAAGATGATGCTTGAAAAACACAAACTACTGACACTCATAATGAAAAAAAAATATTCTTTAATTGCTTGCATCTGTTCCCAGCAGGGTAAGGGACAGGGTGTCACAAATGACTGGAACATGTGCTTCTACTTCTATTGTGCAAAATGTCATTTCTGGGGCTGGAAAGATGGCTCAGTGGTTAAAAGCACATAGAAAAGGAGGGGAATCGGAGTTCACTTCCTAAAACCTGTGTTAGACTAATTTTAGGTGCCCATAACTCCAGCTCCAGAGGGATCTGGCACCTCTGGACACACACACACACACACACACACACACACACACTTAAACATTGCTATTTCCTGCTCTCTTTCTTTCTAGAGTGTCTTCTGCCTTAAGGATAGAATCACATCACTATCTTCACTGGTGGCCTTGGGTGTTACTGACAAAACAATACTGGCAAGAAGAAATGGGGGAAAGAAAAATAAAGCCATTCCAAATGACCACCCAGCGTGAAAAACAAAACACTACGTAAAAACAAGTTTTAAACAACATAATTGGAACCGGAAGGGTAGCATCTATCACACAGAAAACGTCTAGTGAGAAAAAAAAGAATTTAACCAATCAATATTCATCGCTACCCCAAAATTTGTTATCTGCCTTCTAGAACAAGGGAAATTTGCAATACTTCGAAATTAATTTAAATCCCAAGAGGTTATAGACTCTAGCAGCTCTACGGATCTAAATCCTATAGAGATCTTTATTGACGATTTTAGAATTCACAAATTGACCCAGAACAATGAACATTTACAGTGCAGACATCCCCCCACAACTGGTGACACCCCACTCCTGTGGCCTTCCTTTCTGAAGCTCTAGTTTTCGAGTAAACAATCCAAAACAAGTTAATGGAAAATTGCAAAAACAAATAATTTCCAAATTTTAAATTACCATTCTAAATAAGCTAATGAAATTAATTGCCACCCTTTACCATTTTCTTCAAGATGTAAGTCATCCACTTAGCAGAGGTAACCACAGTAGCCAAGAACATCCGTAGTTACGACTCTTCATACAACATACTCTAATTGAATTTTTATCAGTCAAAAAATATAGTTTTATCACTAGGGATTGTTGTTCATTTTTACCATGTCAGATTTATAAATATTTCATCACAATTACAAGAATATCAGAAAGTACAGATACCCGGTGTTTAGCACTATCTGTAGTCTCAGGGATGAATCTTAGATTATATTTTCCTTGGTTCAAGAGAGACCACTTAATTGCCTTGCACAATCTAGCATGGTCATATTTTCTAAGAGGGAAAATGATTTTTAGAAAAGGTCTTAAGGTTTTTGAGTAAAGAAATGTAATCCAGAATGGTCAAGACCTGGTAAAACTCAAATTATCACTTCTGGAGATCCCAGATAATCTCTTCTTTTTTTCTTTCTAAATTTTGTTTATTACTGTTGTGTGTAGTCATCATCGAGGGTGTCACAGAGGACAAGTGGATGAAGTCTCTGTGTACCTTTTCAGCAGTTCTGGGGACTAAGCTCATATCACCAGGCTCTCATGACAAGCGCCTTTAATCACTGAGCCATCTCTTTGTCCTCATTTCCTATTTCTTAATGTCAATTAGCATGAAGAAAGAGCCAGACATGTTTTCACGTAGCACAGTCATGTGTCTTCTCTTTTAACATGGAAACTTTCCAGATGAGAAAGTTAAAATAATAAACAGATTTGTGTTCTTGTAAAACATTACCCCAGAAAGAGAAAAAAAAATCTCCAAAGACAGATGAATGGAAGATGGAAAGAATCTTCCATTTGCGACATTTCAACACTGTCACTTCTGCAGTTCCAATACTGAGCAATCGCCCTTGCTTACAGAGACCATCAGGCAAATGTGCCCAGGGTTCCTCTCTAGTATCTCCTCCCCTCGCCTCCAGGCTGACCTCACCTGTGTGGAGCCAGTGTTTTCAGTCTGCACATAAGGAATTTGCTGACACAGATTACCTACAGCATCCATAGTTCTTAAGAGTCACGGTCAAGGTTCTTAAGAGATCCATTGAAATTCATTTTGTCAAAGACCAGGGCCTGAAATAGTAGGCAAACTACCTTTCGGAAAAAGAGGTGCCTTGGCTTTCCAAAACTAATGGATCCATTCGTTTAGCTATCTGCATATTGAGAACCGGTTTTAGTCTGCATGCGGCCTTTATGGTGCTCTGCCATGTGACTCACTGGGACCTTGATGTCTGTGCTAGCGTGTGAGCTAATGCTCTCCACACTTCTGGGCAACTTAAATCGAATTAGTGTGTCATATGCTTGCCATTTCCACCCAGCCTACAACTTTCCACTAAGCCAAACTAGTAGAGAATGATCTTGCAGAGGGTATCATTTAATCTACTTGGGGAAGCAAGTTAGCATCCACAAAACCCACCCTTTACCCCAGTTTCTCAGATTTTCCGGAATGCTCTGGAAATAAAATCTCAGGAGCCAAAATAGAGGTAGGACAGTTCACTAACTATTATTAATTAGAACTGCCAAGAAGTCAATCAATTTTTTTACACTCTACTAAAAGGGCAAGACCCCAAATTCCCCAAAAGCCCCAAGGTCATTATTGTAATTTATGGTTTGATAGTTTCAGAACATAGGTGGCACTCTCTAGAACTGAGTCTGCATGTCTGTTAATAAAAATGTTGTCTGAAAAATCAATTGGTACTGAATAGTTCCCTCTCTGCTAGCCAGACTTCAGAGTATCTGAAGGTGATAGGCTACTTGAACAAAAAAACAAGCAAACAAAATCAACAGCCTTATCCGGCTGTGATCCCTGTCAACTACAGGGACCAATGTGGCAAGATAGCCCCTGGGTGTAATAGTGGCATGAACGTTATAAGGGAAATCAATCACTCTCTACTTGGATTTCAGGCCTGCTCCATAGTAGGAAACATATCTGGTAATGTGAATCTGGCCAAGAAAACATGATTGATGAGCTTACAAGGCCCAGGGGTAAGCCAACTATTATTATCTAGTTAAGAGAACATAGTATCCATCTACTCTCTACATTTCTGTTTCTACAGCAATAGATTAGTGTAGCTCGTAGACTTGATCAGGATGTTTATCTGTTTGTTTCCTTGTTTGTTTGTTTGTTGTGCAGTAGACAACAGTTAATGCAGAAACTCACAACTTGACAAAATTCAGAAAATAGTTTTCTGGAGTCCTCAGCCATAAAGGGAACACTTATATCACAACCCTTTCCCAAAGACTCAGAGACAGTTGCAAAAGACAAGGCAAAAGCAAGGAAGAGATGGAGTCAGGGCAAAAGAGAAACCATGTCTTCTGGATATGACAGAACCACTGTACTCAAATCAATCAATCAATCAATCAATCAATCAATCACAGCACCTGTGGTTACCTGCATAAGATCAAGGCAGTCAACATTCCATTATGAGTGGGGAAAGAAACATGAGCCTCCATTCTAACAGAAGAGCTATTGACAATTGGTGAGTCCTAAGGAAAGGAGAATCAGTTTTCTTTAAGGATGTAACCCCCAGTAAGTCTACCATGTTCCAAAGATGGCCCCACAGTCTTGGATATATGAGTAACATGAACTGGACTCAGTCAATTACTTTAAAAAATTAAAAAAAAAAACACAAGGATGGAAAGAAATGTGAGACATGGGGAGGCTGGTTAGATCTGGGAGGGGTTAGAGAGAAGGCTGAATAAAAATATATATTTCAGATAGTCCCTGAGGCTTTAGCTCTATAGTCATATGATATTTATGGTCTCACAATAGTCTCAAAAAATGCTCAAGAAAGAAGAAAAAAAGAAAAAGAATGGGTTTTTTTGCAATTTAAGAAGTATTTTAGAAAGCCGGGAGGTGGTGGCGCACACCTGTAATCCCAGCACTCTGGGAGGCAGAGGCAGGTGGATTTCTGAGTTTGAGGCCAGCCTGGTCTACAGAGTGAGTTCCAGGACAGCCAGGGCTAAACAGAGAAACCCTGTCTCAAAAAACCCAAATAAAAATAAAAAAAAAATAAAAATAATAAAAAAACAAAACAAAAAAAGAAAAAAAAAAAGAAGTACTTTAGAGAAACCATTCCGTCAGTGGCATAGTGGTGCACACCTACGGTGCCAGTTGCTGGAAGACTGAGACAGTAGAATAAGTGAGTTTGATATGTCTTGGGCTATGTTGTAGAAGGAAAGAAGGAAGGAAGGAAGGAAGGAAGGAAGGAAGGAAGGAAGGAAGGAAGGAAGGAAGGAAGGAAGGAAAGGAAAGGAAAGGAAAGAGGGAGGGAGGGAGGAAGGAAAGGAAAGGAAGGAGGGAGGGAGGAAAGAAGGGATGGAAAGAGGGAGAGAGGGGGAGGGCCGAAGAAAGGGAGGAGGGAGAGAGGGAGAACAGGCTACTTCCTACACTGATCCCTTCTCTTAATAAGTTTCCTGGGTTGAGTCCTTGACTTTGGCCTTGGATTCCCTCCAAGAGCTCCAGGAAACCATTTTTCTAAAATGCCATAATTTTAACAAGACCCCTACCTCTCTACCTCCTTTACATATTTAGAATTATTATTTTAGCTACACAACTTTGTCCACTCCTTCTGGAGATATGGTTCACAGAGGCGAGAGTCCGTCACCTGCCACGTTAAATTCACAGAGGAAGTCATTCCTACCACATGTAAACTGTCTGCGAGACTTTAATAGGAGACAGATTTTTGCAGCAAGGCCTCTCTCCTGCAAAGAACATGAGGATGAAGAAATCCCTGGGTCTCTCTAACTTTTGTATCATGACCTAATTTCTTTTCCTATCCTGAAGTGAAGGGGAAAAAAGTGAAGTTAAGAACAGAATTTTGGACTCAGAGAGCAGGGCTTTCTTTGTTCAACACCCTGGAAAACTCCTATCATTTCAGTTTGCTTGGTTCCTTGGTTGCTTGATTTTCGGTTTTTGAGACAGTGTAGCTCTAGTTGTCCTGGAACTCACTCTATAGATTAGGCTGACTTCAAACTCACAAAGATCCTGCCTCTGCCTCCCAAGTGCTGGGACTAAAGGCATGTACCAACACTACCAACCTGAGAAGCGTCTATCTTAGTAGCAAATTAAAAATGAAGCCTTACCATGGTCTCCAACAAAGATAACATTCACACAACGGTGCAGTTTGAGTTGTTTCAGTCCGTCCATTAACTGCCCCACGGTCTTGTCAATCTCCCTCAGAGGGTTTGTCATCTGTAAAAAGGCAAGTCAGTCCTTACATATTTATTTATTTATGTCTTTTTAGCTTTCAATTTCCATAGTTCTTCTACCCTTAGAACATTCTGGAAAGAAAACTTCTGGCCCAGAGGCAGAGTTTTGTCGAGGAAATATTTTCCTTTTTTTTTTTTTTTTAAGGGTAATAAGCTATAAGTAGCTTGCAGTCTCTTGTGAGAACAAAAAAGCTCTCCTTATCCCAACCCCTGTGAAATCTTTTGATATGAAAATATCACAAATTGCTGAGGTAAATCCTTTTTGAGGTGCGAGATGGCTTTTCCATCATGTAATCACATTCTGTAAATCCAAGAGTTTTAAGAGGGAGTAGAAAGTCAGACGGAGAGTGTAAATCCCTTTTTCTCTGTGTAAAATCACCAGACTTTGGATGATGATGATGATGATGATGATGATGAGAGAGAGAGAGAGAGAGAGAGAGAGAAGCTAAGGGAACCAAAAGCGTAAAGACTGGAGGATAAAAAGATCACCTTCTGGGAGATGAATTAGAACGTCGTTAATAAAACAAGATCCATGTCCCTTATTCCAAAGACCCTAACTTCCACTTGAGAGAGCAACCAAACTGTGGATCGGTCCTTAAGATAAGCCACTGCTTCTCAACTTCATTGTTTTCATACAGATTAAATAAGAAAGGGCAAGAATCCTAACAAACCAAAGTGAACCTCAGAATTCCTTCTAGTTAAGACTAATGAAGTGCAAACTGCCAATTCTTCTCAGAGCAACATTTCCAAAGCCCAAGAAACTCAATCCACCGTTGCTCACAGTAGTTCCAAAGGGGAGTCATGGACGCTCATGGGAACATAGGATTGCCTTCGGGATCTCTTCCCTGATCACGGGATGGAAAGTCTTAAGAACCCTCACAGCAGACAAACACCGTACAGTAGTTTTGATGGATTTTACAGCTCAGCTAGCAACCACACACATACATCCAAGATAACCAAGATGGAAAGAAGAGGCCTGGGCATCGATTCTAATCCAATGCATCATGGCATCTGCCGTGTGAATCTTCTCGGATGCGCCATGGCCTTTCCTTGTATCGTTGCATCCATGAAACAAGGTAGAGAAGTCTCTTTTCTTCACAGGAATCAGCATTTCAAATCACCACGGAGAGTTACAGAATGAGATGTGCCACAGAACCTGAAGGAACTAACAGATGTGCGCCTAAGTGGTATTTGTCTGGGAAACACACTGTCCTCCAAGATCCATGTCTAGACACAGAAACACGAAATGCATAACACATGTCTATCCTTGGCACTGAGTTATTTTCCTTCATTCAATGGGACAAATTCAGGTAAAATCCAGAACTTAACTTCTTAGCAATCAGGTTCACAAGGAAGAATCTGCCTCACGGGAATGTGAAGGTTTTGAGAGAATGAATAAGCAAAGGTCATTGAACGTAAGGTTTTGAATGTAAAGGCTAAAAGTAAATTCTTTTACTACCATTGTGAGGGGAAAAAATGCAGCTGTCTGCCCAGTTTTCTCTCATTCACACAAGACCTCTGCTGAGCTCAGAAAATGTACACCACTAACATAAGTCAGCATTTTTATTGTGTTCTAATCTGCATTCTTTGAAAAAAAGACTTGCCCTACCAGCTTCTGAGATTCTTTCTTCTCAGTGGATAGTACCAGAAATCACAGTGATTTTTCCCCCCAAGGCATAATCAATAGCTCTCTAAGCTATCACTACAGCCTAAATGGCAACATCCTGTTCAAAGTCAACTAACTTTAATAAAGATCAAAGACCCTTTTTTTTTCCCTGTGGTACAAGATGGTACAAGATGTCTTCACATCGCTGTTAACCTCTAATGTACTGGATGGTCCTAGACTCAGAGCCAAGGAGAACACAGCAATTTTCTCAAACCTTACCCAGACGCTTTTCAAACCAAGGCACCAAAGGCAGCCTTCAAGCCAGACCTGCCCGCCACAGAGGTTGGGAACTGTAGATAAACTTACTTTGTCCTGACGCGTTTCCGCTGCATAATGATCCATCCTATGTAATTTTCTTCTTCTTTTCTTTGGAGGAGCAACTGGTCTTTCCTGTCTCCTCTTAGGGGCAACTTTCCTCTTAGGTCTTTTAGCCGGAGTAAGAGGTGAGGCATAACTACTCTCCTGTACTGGCGGATAGAGATTTCTGTACTCAGAAGTCGCCTGTCCCTCTGGGACAGACAGTCAAGCTCATACTTGCCCATCTGGGGTCAGCAGAGTCTGAGTTGGCAAAACTAAGTTCTCCTTAAGGGAGAACACATTGGAATGAAAGGTGAATCATGGCCCTCTATAGAGAGAGGCCTCTAACCTGGGTCTCAGTGTGGTCACGGCTTCGTTGCGGATACTAGGAGAGGACATAAAAAGACCTAGTCATGTGGACTGCCCTTGGCTGGGAAGCCACATCTGAAAGTGACATCAGGCAAGCTCTGTGATTCCTGAACTGAAGATACACTGCTTCTTGGTTACAAAACAAAAAACAAAAACAACAACAACAACAAAAACTCTGTGGATAAAGTACTAGTTTGTAACCAAACAGAGTCAAGGTCACTTGGTCACTTTAAGGTAAGAATGAGGTTCATTTAGGTGGTTCCAATTCAACAGCTGATGGACACCTACGTGATCACACCACCAAATGTATCAGAGGGCTCTCAGTTTGCAGGTTCGACCAAGGACAAATTAAAACTAGAATGACAAGCAGTCCCTGCTGGTCCTGAATGAATTTGTACATATCAGGATTTTCAGCAGAAAAGAGTAACACATAGGACTGCGTGTTTAGAAATCTTCTTTGAAAGACTTCACTCAGACTCTTGCTATGGGAAGCCAGCTCCCTTTCTGAGGCAACAATGGTTCTCTAAGTATTGTTTGGGAATCCAGAGAACAGTCACATCTAACCATCAAGTGAAGAAGAGACCCCAGCGCTGGGACAAACCAGCCCCTGATTTGCTAATGGTGCAAAGGTGAATTCAAGCAGCAGGCCTTGCTGTCTACCTAGCTACCTTATCTCTTGGGCAGGACTGTTCCAAGAGCCATTGGGATGCAGGCGGGGGCGACGGCGGGGAAGAGGAATGGTGTTAGTGTAACCAAGGGAGACATCTGCCATGCGGTTGCTCTGTTCGCAGGGCAAGCAGCTGCATGAGCGTTTCTGTTTCTATCTCATCCTCTCTCTCTCTCTCTCCCCGGCAGAGCGATCAGAAGTCACAGCCCTGTAGACTTTGCTTTGGTTTGCTTTGGCTTTAATGCTTCTAGTTTAGGCATGTCTCCATGAGAAGAGCAGGAAAAAGGAAGAGGTTTTTTTTCCCCCATGTCATGGTCACCGAGTACATTCTGAGAGCGCTCGAATCTGCCCATCAAACTCTAAGCCATTTGCAAGAAACTCCAACATCCCAAAGACGCCCAAAGAGAACCGTTCCATTGGCAGCAGGTTAGAAGAGCAGAAGAAACGGAGTGTAAGCAGATGGAGTTTTCATCCAGTCATTACAAAGGCATGTTTCTCCTTCTTCGGATGTTAGAGGTAGACGGAAAGCTAAGTTTTCACTGTCCAGCCATACTTCAGCCTGGATTTAGAAGTTTTAGCCTGAGGTTATTCAGAGAATGGGAGAGGGGCGGCGTGCAAATTTCCCTGCCTTTCAGAAGGATTCTTCACCATCTGAAGGTAGGGACCAGCCAGCCAAAGCTCTGCCTCTAGGCCCAGAAGAGCAGCCGAACAACAGGTCACAGAGAAAGCATAGATCAAAGAGGGGGGGATAAAAAGATTGTGCCAATAATCCAAAGCAAGCATATTTTGAACATTCACCATTACACTACGAAAGCAGGAGCAGTACACCATTTCTCCAAACTGTTAACCCCGTGTTTGGCCATCTCAGTAAATAGCTTTTGAGACTCACCCTGAAAAACAAGTGTACTCAAATATTAAGCAAATAAAGCACAAACTTCAGTTGAATTCATCTCACTGTGCAATATAGATCTTTGCCACTTAGCTTCATTTCAGTTCAATTTCTAACGCAAGTTCTCGTTCTTTGTCAAAAGTTAGGTAGTTTGGTAATCTTTCATCGCGTGTGTAGAGTGCTCTTGTGACCGCTTACGGTCTCTGAGGATACATAGATTTTACACGTGCACATAGGTGTTTATGACAAACAGGTATGCAAGCCAATCAAGCTTATCACACAAGAAAGGCTTTGCTGGCTTGCTTTGGCTCTAGTTTAGCAGAACAAAGCTATTTCGTTTTGGTTTCAGGAGACATTCCTTAGAACCGTGAGAAACGGTCGAAATCTGAAAATGTCCTTTTCTTTCTGAGAACACGGTCAGGCTATGAGATTCTCTAGGGCATATAATCAATAATGTCTACCCAGCAGCTAGGGAGGAAACTCCAGCTGCAAGAAGTATTAATACTGGGGAAAAAAGAAACATAATGAGAATACTTAGAATGTTTCATTCAAAAACACTATGGGAGGAAGACTCGTGTGTTTATAAGCAATTATGGACACAGCAACCGTCATTGTACCAAATTAAAGCATCCACTCTACACCCTGCAACATTTAGTCGCTGCTTAACTTTTCAAGACAACTGGGTTGTTTCTTAATCAAAGTGCATCTGTTTCCCAAGGTGGCTATAGCGAAACCACCCGTATCACAAAGCCAGAGATGTCCCTGAAAAAGAAGGTTTACTGCTAAGCCGTGGGATTTAGGGCATCAAATGTGTTCTAACTACTGTGCATTGTTAGAAGCCAGCTCTTGCCCCATAGGTGATGTTTCCTATAATTTCAGCATAGTTATAGGTGGCTTTTCGGATTCCTCTGTTCTGTGGGAAAGCTAGCTGGTTCCGTGGGAAGGTTCACGGTCTGAGAGTCTAACACAAATCCTCCACTTACCAAGAAGCTTAAACAGCCTCAAACCTCTTCAAGTACCAGCCTTGACTTTCAAAAGAATGGCTGTATCAATACCAATTCCTGTTTGTTTTTTCCCCCTTTTAAAGGCTATTATTCCAACGAAATTGGACTTTTTAATAGAGCGCATGGAACTAGTTAGGTGTTTAGTGGAGTGTGGTTTTTTTAAGATTAAAAAAAAAATTTTTGGCTCCTTCAGTTCATCTTCAATTAATCTCAGAGAAGGTCTTCCCCAAAGATAAAACAGCCATTCTTGCCTTTTGTGTTTCATGGATGCACATGTTTATCTTATTTTATCATTTGTATTTCATAATCGTGCAATAATGCGTAAGCATCAGAACGATAAAAGTGCTTTGGAATTATACGACTTCCATGATTCAAGATGAACTATGAGCAGCTTCTTAGTTATTAGTTTCTACTACTTTAAAAAAAATTGCCAGCCCCTGAATTGATGTTGGAACATTCAGCATCCCTTATGTCTTCTTAGTATCTGCTTCCTTTGTTTAGACATAGAGCAATTTGTTCAGAACTGTTCCAATCAAGAGACATTCATCTGCATCTTTAATATATCCCTATGCTAAATGCAGTGAATTTAGTAAGAGCAACTGTGCCATCCTGGGCTTCCAGAGGAGTGGAGACAGTAGCCACAAACAAAGACTCTTCGAAATAATTTTCTCCACTCACATCAGTATTTACATTGTTGCAATGGCCTCTGTGTCCCATGATAAAAATGAAAAGCATTTAAACTATTTTAAAAGTTTGACTTGCAGACTTCGTCACATTACAAGAGATCTACGCGAAAATGTTAGGGAAAAAATCCATCCTAAATCAATGAAAACAATAATATGCCACCATTTCCTGGACATGACGTTCTAGTGAATTATTCCTTACAAGCACTGTCTTCCACTGGGACGGCCGAGGATAACCAGAGTGTCACTAGCATCATTAGCCACATGCCTCCAGTGGATCATCTCTCTCATTTAAGGATGCTCTTTAACATCTACATCTCTGGAGGCTTCGAAGTCTGAGGATCTATATCCATAAAGTCTATCTCTCTTATGCCGTATGTCAGGTTAATCATGATAAGGCTACCGGGGCTGATGAATAACTTCCCCTCTGTGTAAGCCTTTTAAGGGAGTTAAAATTTAGTTATGGTATCTTGTATATCAGGGGTTTCAAAGATTCCTTCTGTCCTAGCCAATGGTAGCCAAACCTCTACCTGTTCTACCAATGCCTTCTTTCAAGGCTACAATTTTCCCGATGTCCCATGGCACCATGTTTAGATTATGTTTCTATGCCAAAGCAATCTGAAATAAAGTTCCTGTAAGAGAAACAAGTACATTTAAGGTTTGTTTGTTTTTTTAAGTTTTTAGTCTAAGTTTTACACATTATTTGGCCTTTTAGATTTGAAAATTCCCAAACATTGTACAAATGCTAAAATAAGGCTTTGGAAGTCAGGTGGCCCGGGAACACAAGTTCTCCTCAGGCAGATGGTAAACTACTAACCTCAGGGCCAAAAGGGCCATACTTGTGTCCAGAAAAATCAGGCTGCTCAGAGTAGAAGGCATAAACTGAAGGCCTGTGGGAAAACCAGAACCAGCATCAACTGCAGGCTACACAGAGCAATCCATATCACGAATAAAAACAAAAACAAATACTTCAAGGAGGTTTGGGAGCACACAGGAAGGCAATAGAAAGGAAATAGGAGGAAGCAAAGCATAGTAACACACAGCATAGTAACACACAGCATAGTAACACACGGCATAGTAACACACAACATAGTAACACACAGCACAGTGACACACAGCATAGTAACACACAACATAGTAACACACAACATAGTGACACACAGCATAGTGACACACAGCATAGTAACACACGGCATAGTAACATACAGCATAGTAACACACAACATAGTAACACACGACATAGTAACACACAACATAGTAACACACGACATAGTAACACTCGGCATAGTAACACATGGCATAGTACCATTAGGCATGGTGACACACAGCATAGTACCACACAGCGTAGTAACACACAGCATAGTAACGCAGGTACATACAAATGCCATAATAAAGCCCACCATTGAATGTTAACCTAAAAGAATTTAAAGTTAAAATCCTTCCACCTGAATGCATCTCCCACCATGGCCAGTAGTCCAATGACAACTTTTACTTCCTCCTACTACTTCCTCGCCCTGCCCAGCTACGCTTCCACACCACTTCTCACCGTGGTAATTGGCAAGCCCCACGGGAAAGCATTGAAAGTCACAATGAAAATATTGGAACATCCCTGGGGACTCTGATCCTTCCATAACAGAACACGGTGGTCACCGTCTGAAAGGACTGACTGTATTCAAGGGGACGGTCACTCCGGCTTAATGCCTTTCAGTCCTCGAGATGCTGAAGACTGATTCCTTTATCAAAGCCAACAACTTGCTTCGGGTCCGCTGACGTCACCAGGATTAACGGCTGGAATAATCCATGTAATTAAATGTAGCCCCCTGGTAACCTTCTGAAGGAAATGATGCTGAGGGTTAATACGCACAAAAACTTTTAATAACATCAAGCCTTGGCCGGGCGCCTGCGTCACAGTCCATCCATCTAATGCTCTGTCCAGCACTAGCCCAAGATGGAAAAATTCTGAAGAAGAAGAAGAAGAAGAGGAGGAGGAGGAGGAGGAGGAGGAGGAGGAGGAGGAGGAGGAGGAGGAGGAGAAGAAGAAGAAGAAGAAGAAGAAGAAGAAGAAGAAGAAGAAGAAGAAGAAGAAGAAGAAAAAGAAGAAGAACAAGAAGAAGAAGAAGAAGAAGAAGAAGAAGAAGAAGAAGAAGAAGAAGAAGAAGAAGAAGAAGAAGAAGAAGAAGAAGAAGAGCAAAGGGAGAGAGGAGAACAAATACCTCTCGTTGTCTGGCAGGGAGAGCCACTGAAGAATGGTTAGGATTCTCCGCTCGTGAGGGATGCTCCTGAGAGGGCATAAAAAACAAAGCAAATCTATCACAGAGCAGGCACACATAATTATAAGACTGACAAAAGGGGTATAATCTTCATCCACAATGGCTTTTGTGTTTAAACTACCATTCCTCTCTTGAACATAATTACCCTAGGCCTGGTAATAGCATTAGCAGCTCTTGGCTAATACGGGACAGTGCCCCTGGGCTGAGTACTGTGAGGATGCTAGCAAGCTAAGCACTATCTTGACATGAGAAAAATAAAAGTGTTCCCCCTTACAACAAGGCACATAAGATGTTCTTCTGTTCTACGGTCAGATCATAGAGGCTGATTCATGTCGACTCCAAACTTGCACTAGTTTTTATCGTGGTGAGGAAAACTATTGGGTAGGCCGTTTAAGGCCTAAGTCTCAGGGAACATCGACAAGATGGCTGGGGAAAAGATAGATCCTCACAAACATGATAAATGGTTAGGGCTAGGGACCCTCTTTCTGTGCCTGCCATTGACGCCAAGCCCCACCCCACCCCCAAGCTCCACATAGCTCTACGCTCAGCATTTGATGCCATCCCAGAATCCTCTCTGCCTAGTGATGACCTCCAAGACCACAAAATCATGCTTACTATAAAATAAATCCTGTTGGAAACAGATTGCACTGGCAATGAACAAATTCGGCTCTGCTTATTATGCCCTATAAATGAAGTCAGAACAGACTAAGCCAAGCCAGGTTAATCACTTAAGGAATTTAATCCCTTAGCCTTAGAAATCCGTTGTATCAGAACAAAATAAATTTAATTGCATAGTTTGAATTCTTTCCTCACTTACAAAGAGAAAAGCCAATGCCCTAGCCTGTTCATGTTACTCTATTTCTCTGTCTATCTGAAAGCTGCTTTAGTGTGTGTGTGTGTGTGTGTGTGTGTGTGTGTGTGGTGTCACACCGCAAATATAAACGCCCGGCATCAGTGGAGAAAGACAAGATAGCATGACATCTGTCAAGTCCAGAATGCTCGCCCTTTGACAAGGTAGCTATATTCTGCAAAATGCTAGCAGTGGTGCCCGTTCAATGTTCTAGCATGGGCGTGAGGTGTGGGGCTGGCCAGCCTCCATTCCTTACTGAGGAGCTATCGGTAGTTGATGGCTTCTGAAGGAGAGAGTCAGTTCTCTTTGAGGCTCTGACCCCTTCAACTTCAACAGTGCTGGAATGGATGGCCTCACGCCCCTAAGTCTATGGGCAGCATCAAGTGGGCTTGGTGGGTAGGATTGTTTTTCTTTTCTTTTCTGTAAATTTTTTTATTAGATATTTTCTTTATTTACATTTCAAATGTTATCCCCTTTCCTTGTTTCCTTTCTAAAAACACCCTATCCCATCTCCCCCTGCTCCCTAACCCACCACTCCCTGCCCAGGCATTCCCCTACACTGGGGCGTTGAGCCTTCACAGGTCCAAGGGACTCTGCTCTCATTGGTGTCCAACAAGGTCATCCTCTGCACATGCATTTTTTAAAAATAAAAATTAAAAGGTCATGAATTTGGGCAGGTAGAGAGGTGGGATGGATCTGGGGGAAGGTACAGGAAGGGGTAGGAAGCAAATCTTATCAAAGAGTTAATAGAAATGTTAAGAAAAGCAAAATTCTAGTTTACATAATCACGTGCTGGATTTCTAGTTCTATAAAAAAAGAATACATTCATTCATAAAATGTATATAGAAGGTGCAATATGATTAAGACCCATATATAAACACAGATAAAAGATTCTCCTGCCGAAAAAAAAAGACTATGGTCGGAGTCACCCTCCTCTACTTGAAATAGAAAAGCAGAGGATAATTTTATCATTGCTTAAGTAAAAGCACCTCCATGCCTCCACCTACCCTCTAGTGTTATATGTGCAACAGTAAAGACTCTGGAGTCCATCCTGACCGTGAACTTGAAAACTACATTTAACAACCTCCGTCTTAATGCTCTGAGATCTAAAACAAGGAGTTACATGAGGTTGTCTCTAAAATTTTCAATGTGTTTTGGAAGTAACCTCACAGATAATAAAGAGCTGGCCCTCAGGCATGAGTGTCTCAAACACAGGGCGGAGAATTGCAAATAACCTGTCTGAAGGGCCAGCAAATGTCCAAGAAGCAAGAACAATAGGAGGTGCTGTGGTCTCCAGCACCATCGACTGACAAAGAATTAATCTTGAGAACAAGTACGTAAGGCACCGTCACACACACACACACACACACACACACACACACACACACACACGTATACATAACACAAAGCTGAGAAAACAAAAACAACTAAAAACTAGAAAAGGAAAGGCTGACTGAATAGAGAAATTAGAGAAATTGTCTAATCAGTGCGTGAAGAGATAACGAGAATAAAAAACAAAGACCAGTTATTGGCTGGTCTCTCTGTACCAAGGAACCTAATAAAGCACTCTAAATTCTGGGCCACAGCACCCTAATTATAAGTCCTATTTAAAGATGAGACTATTGATTGGTTGAGACAGTCAGTCACAGGCCAAGTCAGTCACCTCACAAGTAGCAGAACTACGATTCTGTTCAAACTAACCACCTCTATAATAATGGGAATTATTGCCTCTGAGACTGAAACAAAGGAACGAAAGGCATTGTCAGCTGGGGATGATTTTGAAATGAAACACTATCATTTAAGAGCCAGAATAAAATTCTAGACTGCACTCAGGAACTGTGCCTTTAAAGTCTAAACCTATGCTTTGAATCTGGTTTTATTTTCATTTAAAAAAATTTTCAAAATGGACTCTATGCAGATTCCCTTGATATATATTCCCAGTAAAAGTGAGAGGCCTGATCATATTTTATAAGGTTATAAAAAGCTTCAAAGGGGTCAGGGTTGGCAGTAAATGAGCCTGCTCACTTCCAGGACATGGAGATAAAAGAATCTGGGGAAGCAGAGACATCTTGGGAGGACACAAAAGCCACCTTCTTATAAGTGGTTTCAAATGGGTGGAGAAAATGGTCATTCAAAGACAGAACACTGGGCCTTTTCAAGGAAGCTTTGCGGTAATTCCAGGGGGGGTTAGGGTGAGGGCTAAGCATTCATTATGTTGTTGGCTCCTCTCCATTCTGCAGAGCGGAATTCCCACACGCATCAGTGAGAGCCAAGGGTTAAAAACTGAGAAATCTGAGGGGAGATGAACGTGGAAGACAACAGACCACTTACTTGAAGCAGCATCGATTCTAACCTAGCCGCGCTTACCTCTCAAGTCAGGGATAGCTTTGAAAGGGAAAAGAAGGACTGCCTCTAAAGGGCACCCATCTTAGCACCGGATCACCCAAAATACTTCATTCTGAACCCCTTCAAAGTCAAAGAGGCTCCCCTCTGTTCCTGATTTTGAGTCTAGATAAAGCATCCTTCTGGATTAATCTGAACCAGAGTTGAATTCTGGCACACTGCTGCTAATTGACCAGTGAGATTTTTGTTGTTGTTGTTGTTGTTGTTGTTGTTGTTGTTGATGTTGTTAAAGCATAAAAAATAAACATCTCCATGTTTGCTAAAACCTTAGGTGGCTGGAATAAAGGAAAGCAAAAGGTGGAAATCCTCCTCTGGGAATAAAACCCCCATGAGAGCTAAAAACAGATCCCCTGTCTTATTTAAAGGGCCATAAACATAAACAACATGCAGGTAAATTTCATTTGAAAGCCCGAAAATGTCAATTATTAGTCCCCAGATACTTCTGAAGGGACGAACAGCCCCATATTCTCACTGGGCTAATTCAAGAAGTTTGGTGGAAAATGGGCTAAAATGAACGTTTCGCCATCCCTGGTCTACTGTGTCAAACTTCCAAACTCTAGACTATCCCATGAGCCTCCCGGCTGCCCAAGACTACACACTGTGTCTAAAGTTGGGAATCAAAATAAAGAAATAGAAAATAAACACAGTAGGTTATAATATATTTATGAAGGATGAGAACAGAAACTGCAGTAGTCATCTAAAAGAATGACACGCTCCTGGATGAAAGATTGCCAAAATAAAAGTTAACAAGATATAAGATGTAAAAGGTAGGTCAGAGAGAAAGGCGTCCTTGACTAAAGGATGGGACAAGAGGGGCGGGGGAAGGGCTCGAGAAAAGAAGTAAAATGGGGCATAGAAAGAAGCTTTGAGGGGACAAACAATTCCTGGAAAGTTACTTTTGAAGCAATAACTTCTCATAAATGTGATATGTTTACGTTTAGCTGATGTGAAGTTGACTTAAACTGATGTTTCATCAATTGAAGTATAGCTGTAAATTTTATAAATATTGACAAAATAAAGATAACTTACACAGACCAAAACTGATGTTTCATCAATTGAAGTATAGCTGTAAATTTTATAAATATTGACAAAATAAAGATAACTTACACAGACCAAAAGAAAGTTCCAGCTCTCACCCCTTGCTTGGTGGCTGTAATCCATAGCTAATGAGGAAAACACAAGAGGCTTTTAATACACTCTGAGTTCTGGTCAAAGAAGAAAACGAATAAAATACATTAGATCTGATACGTTACACTCTACTCATGCCCACCATAAAATTCACAGTATTTCCAACCATTTTTTCTTTCACATCTGGAAGTCAGACTCATTATTTCCATAAATGTTATTTAATACATATTTTTGAAAAGGTTCTCAAAAGCTCTGCTGTGGTGCCACTGATTTCCGTAAAACATATTTCGTCCCCGAAGTCTCTATTTTCTATACCTGTCTTTTCTGATCATCGTTTTAAGCATTACTTATGTGGCAGAATTCTGCTCATCAAAGGATGCAGGGATTAGACCATATGTTTCCTTTATGACTGTCGGCCTTCTGGAGTAGAGTCCCAATTTGGTACCCAGATGTCAGAATCCTTAAATCTGGCTTGTCATGTTTGACTTCAAACTAGATGAATGAGGAAAGAAAAAATAACAGAACTAAAATGATGACTTTCTAATTTATAGTTTCTTCTACACGGTTCATCTAGCTTTCCTTTTCTTTTTGAGTGAATTGGGCTCTAAGGGAAAGTTCCTAGGCTAGGCTAGGCGAATGAGGAATTTCACGAAGATAATTTTTAGATATTCTCTATGAACCAGCCATGGATGCACGCCTGCGATTGCAATGCCAGGAAGTCTGAGGCAAGAAAGCAAGTCTAGAGGACCCAGTGAGGTGGGGTTGGTTTTGCTTTTTGTTTGTTTGGTTGGTTGGTTTGGGTTTAAGTCTTTCTAGCCCATGCTGATGAGAAGTAAAAGATGAAGCTGATCCAAAGCCAAGTTTCTCACCTTTGCAACCTGGACCTTGACCCTTGTTTCTGTCACCCAACCATTGCATGGGCCTCCAGAGAGTTACTTCATTATTTCATGCTTTGGTTTCCTTCCCAAAGCAGATGGACTTTCTAGCGTGTGGGATGATGCTCTATTTTAATGAGTTAATTCACTTAAAGTCCTTGAACCAGTGTTTTAGCATTGGGTAAACAGTTCGTTTCAGTCTTTTATTATTACACAATATTGAAAAAAATCAATGGAATCCATTTACTTCAAACATTAAAAACAGCTTACGGTGGCAAGTGTCCCACTACAAATCCGTGGGAAGAAACCCTCTCAAAGGAAGAGAAGAGGCAATACAGGAGGGGAACTGTATGTAGCCCAAGACCAAAGCAAACAGGATCCTCTTCACGTTCCGTTGCATCCAGACTTTGGGAGTATTTTATGATTCTGATAGAAATCTTTATTTTATGACTTATTTGTTTGTTGTAGAAATATGTAATTGGGAAGCAGAGGGATCAAGGAGCTTGGTTAGCCATTTGGAAGATGCCTAGCTTGAGAACTTCTGAAAGGATCCTAGAGCTCCTTTGAGCATCTAGAAATCTACTTCCTAAAGATTCACAGCTATTGCGGCTAAGGAGTGAGCCATTAAAGGAGGAGAATATTGACACCTGTGGGTTTCTGAGTGAGCGGGAGGGAGGAGGGCCTCGCCTCCGACTCATGGCTTTCTCTGATCTAGGACATCTGGTTCTCTAGGATGGCTCAAAGATTTAGGACTCTCAAATTGCTCTAAGTATCTCTCCTTAGTCTGGTCCAACACTGGGAAACAACCTTTCACCTTATACATAACCTCTGGCGTGCTCTATCCAGGTTTCATAATGCATCCTAGACTTTTAAATTACTCTCAGCAATCCTACCAACAAGAGAGATAACTCAAATTAAGCCATCTTGTGTCAGCCTCTAAACTGTGCCAGACCTTAAAGAGGTCTGTTCCTCGTAACATAGGACCAATGTCACTTTGTTTCCAGTGACACAAGCTCACTGCATTCATAACCAAACAACTTCCTGAAAAGGCAGCTGCCTTGCTGTTTCCGAGGAAACTGCATCAAATACCAGGCAATGTTTGACATATAGAAGAAATATAAGATTAACTTGGAATTTGCTAGAGAAAAAAAAAATCATCACATGAACTTCTCAAATAATGACCTACATTTTTATGTATACTATAATATACATTATAGTATAGCATTCATGCTGATATATGACATTATCTGAACAAGGGGAAGTCCTAGGTATAACTTTTAGCTAACCAGAAGAAGGATTTGCAGGGATAGAAGGTTGCAAATACAGCGTTTAGATGACAAGGAACGATGGTAAGGTTGCTCTGGCGGCCCTCAGGAAGCCAAGAGTGAGGATACAGGAGGAATGATCGAAACCTCTGGGTGCATTGCTCAAAGGAGACACTCAGGAGCTGGCCTGGCCTAGCTCCACCCTGCTAAGGAAACCCAGATACCATCTGAAACAAGTTATCGTGTGAGAATGTGTTCAAGAAAGCTCGTTCAAATATGGGATACTTGCTCAATAAAATGTTGGTGTGTACACTAAACGATGCAAGAATAGTCATACGTCCAGTATATAAAGGAAGACACCAGAGGGCTGTCTCCAGATGCTATACATTCAGCCCCCATCCCAACCCATGGCCCTCCTCAGCAGACTGACAAGCCCATGAAAGAGTTTAGAATAAATCACTTATACTGGTGACGAAAATCAGAATCTATCTTTTTACATAGAGTCTTTTATAGACTAGACTAGCCTTAAATGCATCAGAGAACTGAAGATCCTGGTCCCGGTAACTTCTACCTTTCAAGGACATGTGTATGTCCTTAGACTCAGTTTTTTGTGAATTTTCTGTATTTTCCAGAAAGTATCTGTTGGAATCATAATTTATATCTGAAACATCCCAAAATATAAACTATTAGGACATGGGACAATTTGAAGATCAAAAAGTGTGTTTCTACCCAGGCATGGTATTGTTCATCTGTAATCCCAGCAGGAGGAGGCTGACACAGGAGGATTACAAATCTGAGGTCAAATATTATACGTGTGTGTATATATATAAAAGTGCCCTCTGAAGGAAAAAAAAAGTAAGAAAATGGTTCTTCCTTCTTAGTAGCTACTATACTGACTATATTTCTAAAAGGAAATGAGGGGCCAATTTAGATGAGAACAAAAAAGTAAATATCAAAGAAGATAGGAAACTAAATTTACTCATGTAAGCAATGCTCATGAATTAGAGTGGAATACATACGAAAAAAGAAAGAAAATAAGAGGAGGCTAGATTAGAAAGTAAAAAAGTTTAATCGGCAATGAAGGACAAGAGAAACATAGGGGGAAAGCCTGGGCTAAATACTCTATAAAAGATAATACATAAAATTTTCCATACCGACATACAACTTTTCTTTTATTGTTTAGTGTACGCACCAACATTTTACTGAAAAAGTATTCCATATTTGAGCAAGGTTTCTTGAACATATTCTCACATGATAACTTGTGTTAAATTTTTGTTTTAGAGTTTATAAAATTAAGGGGTTAAAACATTTAATCTCATAGCATGATCAAAGTTTAGCAAATTCTGGGAGATTGGAGCATGAAAGGATGTCTTAAGTCAAATCCTAAAGTGCATCTGTAGAGGCCATATATCTTACATATATCTTACATTTCAGGGGTCAGAAGTGTGGGAATTGTCAAAACTGTAGGCACTAAAATGCTGGCCCACAAAAAGAAAAACAAAAACAACCCTCTACTAATTTTTTTTTTTAAGTAGAAAGACAAGTTCCCTGATTCCTCATTAATTCAGAGAAATGTAAGTTATGATTTTTCTGAACTTGAAGGCAAGCATACATTTCCTTAGAGGTTATTAAATTTTTAAACAAATAAACTAAGAAGATACTAAGTGTGGACCTCCTACCTTTAATCCCCATAACTTGTTGCTTTTACTCTAGAAGCCCAGCGCTCCCCATTGGTGCCCTAGGAACTGTAGGTTGGAAACAAGGCAAATGCAAACATGGTAGTAAGGTCTTACTGTGCTGCCAGGAATGCTAAGAATCAATAAAGCTTCCCCACCGGAACCAGCGTGATCAATGTGAAATTCAACACTTTCTGTAATTAACTATAATATATAGGTATGGGAACAGGCAAGGTTTTAAAAGAGAAAAATACGCTGGAAATAGTTTTCAAAAATAGAAGCAAACAATTATAATCCTTTTAGCATCTCTTTGCAAAGAAATTGTCCTGTATAGTCCAAGTCACAGAGCTGGATAGGTAAGAGTTTTGAGTGACCAGAGGGGCAGGTGGGACTGCCAATTCCATCCATGAATACACTGTAGATTTTTATTAACAATTCCACACACAAATCTGATGTATTTTGATCAGATTCCGCCCTCTTACTCCCACTCCTCTCTTGGCCTCTACCCCTACCTTCAGCAGAAGTAGATGAGCTCCTGAGAATCAGGAGTTAGTGAGAACCTGAAGGGAATAGTGCAGGAAAACAGACTGTGGACAGTGTGCTGCTCTCCAGATAATTACAGCCAATGCACAAGCCAACAGGGCTGTAGAAATGCAGGTCTGGGGCTGCCAACACTGAGAAGATGAAGCCCTGCTAGCTTGTGCTTGATTGTTTGCTTGCTTGTTATTACTCTTCTTTTGTTTGGGTTTGGTTTGTTTTCCGTTCTTTTTCTTTTCCATACTGAAGATATAAGCCAGGAAAGTGCTCTACCACAGAACTACATGCCCAACCCTCTTTTACTTTTTCACAGGGTCTCACTAAGTTGTTCAGGCTAACCTTGAACTTGTGATCCTTTTAACCTCAGCCTCCCAAGTAGCTAGGATTACGAATTCATTTCTAGAGTCTTACCCTCCCACACAACCACCTAGGCCCTGGGAGCTAAGGGCTGAACTCAGGACTTCAAATGTTGTTCCCTTTACTGGTTTCCCCCTCCCCCTAAAATCCCATAAGCCATCTCCCCTTCCCCAATCAACCCACCCTCCCCCTTCCCTGTCCTGGTATTCCTCTACACTACAGCATCAAGTCTTTCCAGGACCAAGGGCCTCTTCTCCCATTGATGTCCAGCATGGCTATCCTCTGCTGCCAATGTGTCTGGAGCCATGGGTAACTCCATGTGTATTCTTTGGTTGATGGTTTTGTCCCTGGGAGCTCTGGGAGTACTGGGCGATTCATATAGTTGTTCCTCCTGTGGCGCTACAAAGCCCTTCAGCTCCTTGGGTCCTTTCTTTCATTCCCCCATTAGGGACCCTGTGCTCAGTTCAATGGCTGGCTGAGAGTGCTCCCCTCTGTATTTGTCATGCACTAGGAGAGCCTCCCAGGTGACAGTTATATCTGGCTCCAGTCAGCCATCACTTGTGGGCACCCACAATAGTGCCTGGGTTTTGTAACTGTATATAGGATGCATCCCTGGGTGGGGTAGTCTCTGGATGGTCTTTCCCTCAGATTCTGCTCAAACTTTTATCTTTGTATCTCCTTCTGTGGGTATCTTTTCCCCTTTCTACAAAGGACCCAAGGATCCATACTTTGTTCTTCCTCCTTCTTGGTCATCATTTGATACGTGAATTGTGTCTTGGGTATTCCAAGCTTCGCTGAGATTTCACCTCACACCAGTCAGAATGGCTAGGATAAAAAACTCAGTAGACAGCAGGTGCTGGCAAGGGTGTGGAGAAAGAGAAACATTCCTCCACTGCTGGTGGGATTGCAAGCTGGTGCACCCACTCTGAAAACCAGTTTGGGAGTTCCTTAGAAAATTGGGCATAATACTACTGGAGGACCCTGCTATACCACTCCTGGGCATATACCCAGAGGATTCTCCAGCATGTAATAAGGACACATGTTCCACTATGTTCATAGCAGCCCTGTTTATAATAGCCAAAAGCTGGAAAGAACCCACTTATCCCTCAGTGGAGGAATGGATACAGAAAATGTGGTATATATATACAATGGAGTACTATTCAGCCATTAAAAACAATGAATTCATGAAACTCTTAGACAAACGGATGGAACTGGAGAACATCATCCTGAGTGAGATAACCCAATCACAAAAGAACACTCATGATATGCACTCATCAGTGCATCAATAATATAATATCAAGTGGATAGTATAATATCAAGTGGATAATAATATCAAGTGGATACTAGTCTAGAAGCTGGCTACTCTTTTATCAACTTGACACAAGTTAGAGTCATCAGAGAGGAGGAAGCCTCAATTGAGAAAGCGCTTCCATAAAGTCAGAGATAGGTAAGCAAGCCTGTGGCCCATTTTCTTAATTAGTGATTGATGTAGGTAGGTTCAGCCCGTGGTGGGTGGGGCCACCCTTGCAGATGTTCCTGGGTTCAAAAAGAAAGCAGGCTGAGCAGGCAAGCCAGGGAGAGCAAGCCAGTAAGCAGCATCCCTCCATGGCCTCTGCATCAACTCCTGCCTCCAGATTCCTTCCCTGTTTTGAGCTCTCATCCTGACTTTCTTCAATGGTGAACAGCATATGGACGTGTAAGCCAAATATACCTGTCCTTCCCCAACTTGTCTTTTTGGGCATGGTGTTTCATCACAGCAATAGAAATCTGAAGTTCGGATGGAATGAAGAGACCAGTGCCCGGTTTGCGAAGGAACATTTCCTGGCTAAGTACCACGAACAAAGGAACAAAACTTATCCCAACTAAAGTAGCTTAAGACAGTGGTCCTCAACCTTCCTAATGCTGTGGCCCTTTAATACAGTTCCCCATGTTCTGGCGACACCCCCCCCACAACCATAAAATTATTTTGTTAATCGTAATGTAAATATCTGATGAGGAGAATGTGCGTGATCTCTGTGGCGGGGGTCTCGACCCACAGGTTGAGAACAGCTGTCTTAAGAGCTAGGACAAAGAGTTGCTGGGGGTGTACTGGGGGAATGGCTCACATTCTTCATATGCACAAGGCTCTTGGTTTAATTCTGAGCAACAAGAACAAAAATAAACACAAGTGGGGGGAGGGGCATCCTGTGGCCCTGTAACAGCGTATGAGAAAGACACAGGAGGAAAAGGCATAGGAAAAGCAGGCAATAACTTGTCCTTCCCGGCAGTCTCATCCCTCTGGCCTGGAAACTGGCTCACTGTTGTGTGGCCTTTTGCCATCTCTTTTTGGAGCAGGCGTCCCTCACTTTTGACTGCAATTCATTCGCGAGGACGGGCACTGCCCCACCAATAGGGGTGGGAAGAACGTCAAGGCCAGGCAGCTTGAGAAGAGTAGGAATGCATCGACGCCCCCCCTTAAAATCACCCAAGAAGTTTGACTTGAACCGGGAACTGAGCTTGGCTTGTTTCTCCAATTTGTAGATTGAGTCAGTGCCCTGAGGTTTTACACACACACACACACACACACACACACACACACACGTGTCTGAGAGTCCTGGTCTAACCTAAACACAGGCGTACTCCACTGACCTCTTCATCAGAAGCTGCATGACTCTATCAAAGCACAGTCCAAAAAAAGTGAACACCCTTAGGGACTCCACAGAAACACAAGTGAGAAGCACAGCATCATGGGAAAGGGCATGGTAACTTCCGACCGAACGTCTCAGAAGTGAGCATGTCAGAAGAGACTCCGGAGTGAGAAGGACCATGACCAATGGCTTTTCAAGGTGAAATTTACTTGTAGATGTGAATTTTTGAGAACTCACTATGGAGCCTCAAAATGTCACACAAGCACATCCCAAATCTTTATTCTATCTGCTAAATTTTAAACAGAATCAAGAGGTGGTCCTTACTCAGCATTGCATCTGACGTTGACGTTATTTAGCCAAAAGTCCTACATAGTTTCATCACTCAGAGAAAAAAAAATGAATGGAAATTAAATTGAATTACCAGTCTAAAATTTTTATAAATCATTTTTCTACCTAAATTAACTCAAGTTACATTTTCATTGGGAACTTTATTAAATAATGTACGGATCTAATAGACTCGCTTCTGTACATGCTTCTAGAATGTAGACAAATCATTCCTTAGAGCGCTTAATGCCTACATGCTTCTAGAATATATGCAAATCATGTCTGATAGTACTTCATGCTCTCTGTGCTGGTATACTTAGTAAATAGTTACCAATCGTTTTTGTCCGTATGGTCTTTAGATAGGTCAGATCTCAATACGATGGGTTTTAAAAATATAGCTACGAGGGTTCTTAGTATTCTCGGGGTGTCTGTCTTGATCAAGATGATAGAAACACAAATCAGTTACACCACAGATCATGGGGAGCGTTAGGAGACTTGGTCAAATGTGTCGCCTCAGAGGGCTAGCGAGGAAGCAGGCCAACAAAGTAGAACAGAGAATGTAGTTCATGGGACAGGTTAACAGAGTCTCTGTGCTGGGTGTCTGCAGAAGGTAATGAATGTGTGGACTTTTCTGCTGCTGAGTCATGCTAACCCAGACGATGCTTAAAGTCAACCCCATGTGTAAGGTGATCCGATGACATCAGATTACCATTTATCTCCATATACCTGTGTGCTTCCTCAGGAGAGTTGGTTTCCATAGTCCAATTATTACCAAAGACCAACTAGCAATAGGCGGATGGTGCTCATATTTCTACCATTTTATTTGCTCATAAAATATTCCTCTATCATAAACTTGTGAAATCTACCCTGTCAACAAATTTCACTGAGATCACAAACTAAGTCATCAAAGCCTTCTGGGCCTCCAGCCTGAATAAAAACAGCCAAGTCAGAAACATCTATTATAAAGAGCCTTTTCTACTTTTCTACGGGCATACAGGAAGTCGTCGGTCAGTGTTTATTTAAAAAGAAAAAAGGAAGCCCACATTAATCCTTGCATAATGATTTACCTATTAAGCGAGATGAATATTTTGACAACCTCCTCTCAGAAAGTGATACCTTGTAACACACATCTAACTCATGCTCCTCATTCTGCCCATCCGTGGCAGTGACTGTTCAGACTCGAGCTGTCTCAGCATGTCGGCTGTGGGGGGTGAGGGAGGACGCCGCCTTCCTCTCTCACACTTGGACAGACTGTGCAGAGGTCTAATGAGCCTCCTTCCTGACCATTGCTGCAGAGGCCTGAGATGCAACCAGTTTCCATTCTCCCTCTGAGCGTCTGATTGGCTGTGCCCGGGTCTGTGCTCCTGTGGGGATTCTGAGCCTCCTGACCCGCAGCTTGTACTCACAAGCCCGGTTCTAGACAGTCAACAGCCATGGCTCGACATCAGTGCTTTTCTTGTGTCTGACCAAAGCAGGTTGCCTACCCGTAGAGTCACAGGAAAAACACCGGGGGAAGCTGCCTGAAGCCTTTTGATTTTCTGCCCAAGTGTCTGAGGTACACAACAGGATGTTCTTCAAAGCGTCAGGCTCTGCCTCAAAGCTAAGGTAGGATTCCCAATTATTACACCTACTTTGTATGATTAAAATGGATTAAAAAAAATAACCTATAAATTTCTCTTGAGTTTTAATCCATTCTTTTTCTCCAGAAACCATTCTTCTTTCTGTTTATGATATCACTGAGGATCAAGATATCTGGGAACTTAAGAGTTCTTTTTCTTTTGCATTGTATCCACAAATTTAATAAATCAATAACATTTGTTAATCAATCAACAATATCTAGGAGTTGTGACATTTTCTCATAATACATTTCTATCACTATCATCCCACAGAAATTTATCATCTCACGCTTTTATCAGTATAACTTATGTTCACACATGTACATACATAGATGCACATATATATGTATATATACATATATGTGTGTGTACATATGTACATATTATATACCCATATGTATATAATACAACACAAATATACTATATATACACATAAAAATATACACATACATGAATACACACATAAAATATCAAAAGATGAAAACACCCCCATTTTACACAAAATCTTTCAAGGTCTACAGGTCAATAGACACAAAGAACTCAAGACTTACCGGTTGGCCTCCCCACCATCTGTGGTTAAACTTCTCTCGTCCTCGAAGATGGAAAGTAGCATCAAAGACAGGATCATACATTGAATTGCCGACGATTCCATGGGATTCTGGATATAAACCCTTTGTGTAAGAATAATTTTATTGTTACAATAGCATTATGATGATCTGCATATATTAGCTCTATTATCAATTTTCTTGACATAGAAGGTTTTATGACCACATTGAGTTAACCAAGTCAAGTAGGATGTGCATAGCCTGTGTTTTGAGTCCATTTTTGTACACATGAGTCGTAACTAATTTTAAGACATTTTAGAAATTTAAGAGGGCAGCAAGAAATATAATATTTGTCTTTTTAACTGCTGAAACCTAACAAAATGGACGTTTTTATTACTTCACTTGGAATTATACATGGCTCCAAAGAGGATTCCATTTATCATTCTATTTCGTCTTCGACTCAATAACTTGAATAATCATAAGAATAGAAAATTATGTTTGAAACAAGTCAATAAGGTAGAGTTTGGAATGTTTGAAAATAAAAACATAGACACTCTGAAACCCACATTCTTGTTTGAAAGCTCAGAAGATCGAGGATAAACTTCTCTGAAGTTGACAGTTTAATGGGAAGCTTGGGTAGAATGATGCTTGAAAAAGCTATAATTTTAATTTTGCAATTCAGCTCAGTCATTCCCAAAGCTCTGAGCGTGAACAACACAGGCAAATGGAAGAAAAGAGATTTTCTTCGGCTCCTAAGCAATCAGCTCTTAAACTCCCCTTCAGGTCCTCTAGCTACATCAGCGAGTAAAAGCCTTCCCCTCTGGGCTCAAAGGTCTGAGTTTCATCCAAGAACCCATATAGAGAAAGAATCAAACTGACTCCCCAAAGTTGTTCCCTGACTCACACGTACACATGCATGCACACACACTCACACACAAATAAGTTTGACCAACACAAGTCAAACTCAATATTTTTAAAGTGACTTTTTCTTTTGTTTCCATTTTGGTTTTTTATTTTCTTTAAGAGAGAGATAGAGCATGAAGTTGAGGAAGTAGGGAACGGGAAATGATCCGGGAAGAATCGGGAGACAGGAAAGGATATAACTAAAAAATGCTGTATGAAATTCCCAAATCATATATTAAAAATAATTTTTTTCAATTAATGCGTGCTCTATATTTAAAAAAAAATTAACCCCCGTCTTCAGGTTCTTCCAGGGTTAAGTTAGACCTTTAGATATCCATTACTTAAAAACAATACTTACAGTGGCCAGCGTATATAGGTTCGGGAAGGTTTTTGTGGGGTACACAGGCCTCATGTAGGGAGCATGGGTGCCACAGGACCCTAGAAGTAGAAGATGAGTTATCAGGACAAAAAAAAAAAATCCAGAACCACTACGTATATAAAATTCATTTTTCTCAACTATGAAAAACACACTACTTTCTTTTTCATTTCCAATAATGAAATGAAATTTATTAAGAAGAGGAGAAAGAGGAAGAAGAAGAGAGAGAGGAGAAAGAGGAAGACACAGAAGAAGGAGGGAGAGGAGGAGGGGAGGAAGTCAGGGGAGGGAAGAGACAGGAAGGCAGGCAGGCAGTATTTCTGTGCTCGGGAAGCCTACAGCAGAGCAGTAGACTGCAGGCGGAGTGAGGGGATGACTTACGCAGCTTCTCAATGTTGGGCATGACCTTGCTGCCTTTCTTCATGTAGGATGCACGGAACCCATCCACGGAGAAGATGATTAACGGAGGGCGGGCAAACCTTAAACGGGAACAGGGTGAATCTCAAGACACTGTTGCCAGAGGCATTCCGCAGTGCCTAGTCACACTCAAAGACCAGGATTGATCAATACTAGAAAGACACACAAGAAGGGAGGGCAAGCCTGGGCTCCCAACCACATAGAATCTGAGGCAACCAAGTTCAGAGTTAAATGGGCAAAGTCACCATGGCCCAGAGAAAGGAGTTGACTCTGCTGTTGTTTCCTGCCTTACAAGCAAGGGCCTATGGCAATAGTTTAAATAATGAATGAATGAATGAATGAATGAATGAATGAATTAGAAAAAAATCATCAGCATCTGCCAAAAGTATGTATTTTATCTAATTTTTAACCTGCAAAGTTCTTATCTTCTTTTTAAAACTCAGGTCATTTCCTTTTCGTTGATGTTAGTTTCCATGCTTCCAAATCCCTTCATGATGTTGAGACATACCTACCTCCTTTGTATCATATATACATTATTATATATCCTGTTTTTTTAGTTATCTGTTAACGGCTTCCCTTCTAGAGTTTCACGCTGCCCAGGACCTAGCTATACAGACGAGGCTGCCTTTGAATTCGTAATCCTCCTGCCTCAGCCTCAGGGCAGGGATTATAGGTAATGTGCCACCATGTCCAATTTTAATAAGTACTTATCAGATGGATGAATTAGTAAATTAATGAATATGTAACACTCTTTCCACTGGATCTAAGCACCATAAAAGCATTCCTTCGAGTTTATTATAAAGCTTTTTCCAAGGCGCTTTAAATTATTAAGAATTTTTTTAAAAGTCGATCAGCAAAGAACTCAGTGATCCAGGCCAAAAAGGGAACTTTATCATTCTTTTTTTTTTTTTTTTTTTTTTTTTTTGGTCTTTCGAGACAGGGTTTCTCTGTCCTGGCTGTCCTGGAACTCACTCTGTAGACCAGGCTGGCCTCGAACTCAGAAATCCACCTGCCTCTGCCTCCCAAGTGCTGGGATTACAGGTGTGCGCCACCACGCCCAGCTGAACTTTATCATTCTAAAGGTGTAGTTGGTCAGTCATAAGAGAAGAGTGAACTATGTACAGAGTGCTTTCTAATAATTTGAAGCTAAGTGAACAATTCTTAGCTTATGTCAACAGGAAGTCATGTTACAAGTAAAATGTATTTAAGGGGGGGTCCTACATAAACACTCAGAAATTGTTTCATCCCATTCCATACATCCAAAGTGTTGAGATATCGTTATTTCTCCTTCCTTTTATGCCTAGTTAAGATTCTTAAGAAGAGGGAAAAGTAAAGATCTCTAAATACTAAAATTCTGCAGTACATGCATACATAAATATTTAAAGACTGAATACTTTATGAAAACATATTTGTTGAGGATGTATTTTCTTCCAAGCATTGTAAAGGCCCATGGTGTCTCACAGTTTCCTGGAAGGCTTAAGTGTTCAATTTCAGTCACACTTGAGCTGTTAGGTGTCACTCAATGTGGCTGTCACCCTGTAGCAGAGAAGTGGGTTTTTTTGGTTGTTGTTTTTTTGTTTTGTTTTTTGGTTTTTTTTTGGTTTTTTTTTTTGGTTTTTTGTTTGTTTGTTTGTTTGTTTGCTAGATCTTGTGGGAGCCACCCTCTTGGATAACAACTTTAGAAGATCTAGCATCTCCTTCTTCCTTTCCCCTCCCTCACACACTAAGGGAGGCAAGAACAGAACTCCAGGGAAACTACCATGGGGGGCAGCGTAGTGGTAGGGCAGCGAGAATGGCTGCAGGAAATGCATCCTCTGGAGACCAGCACATGCACTTTGGTGGACCGCAGCAGACGCTGGGACTCCAGCACGCACAGGGGTGATAGGAAAGAGCTGAAGGGAAAAAGAACACCAAAGCTGCAAGATAGGACTGGCGGCACGGCTCAGCAACTGACTCGCTTGTGTGCAAGCCTGCCGAGCTGAGATGGAGCCCTGGAAGCCATGTAAGGACTGAGAGAATCAACTCTATACAGATGTCCTCTGACCTCCACACACGTGCTATAGTGTGAGTGGTGGCATACACACTCTACACACACACACACACACACACACACACACACACACACACAATATCACATGATCACGTTTTATTTTATCTCTTAAAGCTGTCATGATAGCCATTATTTCCTCGGCCCAATGTGGATATTAAATTGGGGTTCTGCTGTGGTTTATACCTAGAGTTTCTAAGAACTCACACAAGGTTATGTGGAGAAGGGGATTTCCATCTTAAAATGTGTGCAGTCATTTACCCTTCATAATGGTTTATCAAGGGATGTGGAATACTTCATAATATCCATGAGACAAAATATACTCACCCTGCAGGACATTCAGGAACTTTTATTTCTTCACAGTCATCATCTACCCAGTGTGATTCTCCTACAAGAAACCAAAACGGGGACATTTATTGTGAGTTCTATTTATAGGCACTGCCCAGAGAGTAGAAGTGCAAAGCCAGAATCTGTGTCCTCTTTGGTACTTGTTTATGGGATACCATCTAAAAAGAAATTCTGAAATAAAGTCTAGTGTCTGCTCTGGCTTTTAAAGTACACCCATACATGGAAGGAAAGCTAAGATTTAATAACCTCAAATGGTGTTTATTTCAGCTTTCAGCTCCTCAACGGTTTGTAGATTTAAAAAAAAAAAAGAAATCTGTGGCGTCAGTGGACAAGACTTCATGTTTGTTTCCTTCCAAAAATAAACTGTTTGGTCATTAGATGGAACATTCTCTCCCCTGCCACTAAAGATCTCAAAGCCATAGAAAGCGTGACACAACTTCCCTTCTGGTAGAGAAAAGGCTTATGTCTTTATAATAATATTGAAGGATAACCAGATAAAATATTACAAGAGAGACTTTTCTGATGTGCATGTGCACAGTTTTGAATTTACAAATCAAAACCCAAGCTGTCTCTCCCTCTTACCTTGCATCAAGACCTGAGAACGTAAGTCCTGCATGTGTGGAGGTCACGGGTCTATGTCACGTGTCTTTCTTTGTCACTAATCTGTGGTGGTTTGAATAGGTTGGGCACCCATAGACTTGTGTGTTTGAATGCTTAGCCCATAGGGAGTGGCGCTATTAGGAGGTGCTATCTTAGTAGAGAAAGTATGTCACTGTGGGGGCCAGCTTGGATGCCTCCTATGCTCAAGCCATATCCAGTGTAGCACACAGTCTCCTCCTGGCTGTCTGCGGATCAAGATGTAGAGATCTCTTGGCTTCTCCAGCACCATGTCTGCCTCCGTGCTTCCTGCCATGATGAGAGTGGAACTTCTGACACTGTAAGCCAGCCCCAATTAAATGTTTTTCTTTACAGGAATTGCCTTGGTCGTGGTGTCTCTTTACAGCAGTAAAACCCTAAGACACTATCCATCTGATTCTCTGAGGGTCTATCAATGACCCTGAGGCTTAGTGGGTTGGCTAGACGACTCCCATGAGACCCCAGGATGTGACTGTCTTCATCTATTACCTTACCTAGCTTCTTACATGGATTCTAAGGGACCTAAATTCAGGTCTTCATATTTTCATGAGCCATTATTTCCTCGGCCCAATGTGGATTTTAAATTGGGGTTCTGCTGTGGTTTATACCTCGGAATCCAGGAACTACAGTATCCATCTCAAATGTGGCAGCCCTTGAAGTGACAGAATCTTTAAGAGGCGGAGCCTCATGGAAAGAAACAGGGTTGTAGGAGCACTGTTCTCACAAGGAATTGAAGCATGTCTCTTGGGACCTCATTGGTTCCCATGAGAATAGAACATCTTCCTTCCTTGTGATAGAATCTGCCTTGTTACAGTGTAGCTTGAGAGGCTTCATTAGAGGTAAAACAGAAGGGACCTTCCAATAGGAGACTTAGCCTCTACACTGTGATCTTATCCATAGAAAGGCCCAGCCTTTTTTGATATTTTGATATTTTTGATATTTTGATATAGTGACACAAAAGATATGGAGATGCTATTCTTTGGGGGGTAAAATTATCCATAAGAATTGACCTTAAGTTTCTCTAAGACAGAAAAAATTACATATTGAACAGACATAAAAATTGTGACCAATATCCAACAGAAACTTCTTCCATATAAAGAACACTGGAAACATCCCACAGCCCAGAACCATTTAACTGGTTCCATTTGATGACCAGGCAGGCTAGGAAATGAACTAAATTAGCTTGACCAAGCACAACTAACCCAGGACAGCCACGTGAGGCTCACTGAAGGATTGAAATCAAGAATTCAAACCACCAAAAATGGCTTTAACCTGTCACCGTTCAGTGACAAATGATATCCAGGGCTTTTCTCCTTGTAGCCTTTGTGCTTTCTTGTTATATTTACTGCACAAAGATTAAGAGAAAAGGAGAAATAACTTCTTGATGACTGTTACACTTCAAAATAAAAGTGTAACTCTTAGAGTAGTTCCCACTACACTAGCAGGAAAGCAAGGTTTCCAGATCCATTTATACCTTACAAAAACAACTTCCAAATCTTTTCTTTTTTCTCTTTCTTTCTTTCTTTCTTTCTGTCTGTCTGTCTTTCTTTCTTTCCTTCTTTCTCTCTCTCTCCCTCCCTCTCTCTTTCTTTCTTCTTTCCTTCCTTCTTTCCTTCCTTCCTTCCTTTCTTTCTTTTAAAAATAATTTATTTATTTTTAATTCCATGTGCACGAGTGTTTTACCTGCATGTATGTCTGTGTGAGGGTATTAGGACTAGAACTCTCTGGAGTTGGAGTTACAAAGAGTTGTGAGCTGCCATGTGCTTGCTGGAATTGAACCCAGGTCTGCTCGAAGACCAGCCAGTGCTCTTAACCAGTGAGCCATCTCTCCACACACACACCCTTTATTTCTTAACTAGGGATTTAATCCAGGGTCTTGCACATGCTATCTCCCTGGCCATTACCTGAAGTCATTTAACAGAAATGCTTTATAAACATTCTGTGCCAAGAAAAAGATTAAATTGAGGAAATAAGAGATGATGTAACCTATAGATTCAAAGCTATGATTTTTTTTTCTTAAATACCTCTAAGTGGCTGGTATGGTTCCTGAAACGCTTTCGTATCAGGAGCTGAATCATATATTTTCTGGAGGCCACCGACCATTAGTATCATAAAGGCACTGTATTCTACCATCAGCACACACACACATATACACTCTAGAAGTAAAGTTTTGGGTCTAACTGGATCTGTTGGCGCTTTAGTGTCTTCATGAGCAAGCACATCAAGTCCTGGGCTGCTGCTGGGGTCTTGGCAAACAACTTCCATGCACTGGGAACAAAAGTCATGCTCCAGTGCTTCCAATGACTCTATGATTTACTCTTCACCACAGAGCCTCTTTTCCTGCTGCTATGATAAAACAGTCTAAAAAATAACATCTCCAAGGAGAGGGTTTATTTCATCTTATGGATCAAGGCACAGTCCACCATGGAAGGGAAAGAAGGCAGCAGGGGTTTGGAGCGGCCTGTCTCACCTTCTTCACAGTTAGAAAGCACAGAGCCAAAGGCTGCTGTGGGCTGGTACTCAGCTCTACTGCATATAGTCCAGGAGCTCCTGCCCAGGGAGTGTATCAGAGAAGATGGATCTTCCTGGTTAAATGCTCCTACTACCCTGTCTAGATCTCAAGGAACATTGTGGAAGACATAAGAGTATAAAGAGAGGGAGAAGAACTGTAAAATGTAGTCCTTTGAGCATGGCATAGCCAATACAGTCATAGGCCCCATGCAGCTGCAGTTGCCTGCATAAGACCAAGACTGGCAACAGCTAAGCATTAGCCTGAGAGGGAACCAGAGTGACCTACTGGCTACTGCTGAATTCTAGGGGTTGGGTGGGTAAACCTGTCACAGAGTTGGACATGGGTTTTATTTGGTGGGACTCAAAACAAAACATATTGATGTGAATGTGGGAAATGCCCTTCCAGGGAGGAAAGAATAGGAGTAGAAGGGAGGTGGAAATGAGTAGAAGATGGCAAAAAACAGCACTCTATATGGGGCGTGAGACTATCAACAAATTCTATACACGTCATTTTAAGAATATGTGTCTTGGGGGCTGGAGAGACTATTCAGTGGTTAGGAGCATATACTGCTATTCTTGCAGAGGACCAGGGTTCAGTTTCTAACACCTACATGATAACTTACAACCATCCATAACTCCAATTCCAGGGGATCTGACACCCTCTGCTGACCTCCATGGTAACCAGGTATGCATGTGGCTCACATACTGCATTCAAGCACACCCATCATATACATAAAATGAAATTTAAAAATCTAAACAATGTTTCCGAGAATGTGGGTCTTTCCACATCAATTAATGCAATCGAGGAATCAAATTAATCCCCCCCATAAGCATTTAAAGAGACCCATCCCCCAGGGAAGTTCTAAACCATGTCAGGTTAACCATCACACAAGCCAAGGCAAGGCTCGCCTAATGACAGCCTGCATTGCCAATCCCAATCCCAGTTCCCTGGCCTTCACACATGGTTTTCCTACAGAGCATTTTCTCAATAAACTTCATGGACCAAATTCCAGGCTCTGGTGCTAAGAAAGCTGATACTAACCGAGACAGAAAGTTTAGAAACATCTTAATTATCTATCTAATTTTGAAATGTGGATTTGCTTTTTGTTGCTTAAAATCAATGAAATTCAGAAGACAACAAAGAAAGAGTATTAGAAAAAAATTTAAAAAGCATAATTCAGAGGCTGGAGAAATGGATGGCTCAGTGGTTAAGAACACTGGTTGCAAATGGTAAAACCGCTCTGGAAATCAGTTTGGCGGTTCCTCAGAAAATTGGGCATGTCACTTCCAGAGGACCCTGGCATACCACTCCTGGGCATATACCCAGAGGATTCCCCTGCATACAATAAAGACACATGCTCCACTATGTTTATAGCAGCCTTGTTTATAATAGCCAGAAATTGGAAGGAGCCCAAATATCCCTCAAAGGAGGAATGGATACAGAAAATGTGGTATATTTATACAATGGAATACTACTCAGCAATTAAAAATAATGAATTCATGCAATTTGTAGGTAAATGGTTAGATCTGGAAAATATCATCCTAAGTGAGTTAACCCAATCACAAAAGAATACACATGAAATGCAATCACTGATAAGTGGATATTAATGAGCCCAGAAGCCCTAAATACTCAAGGCACAATTAGCAAGTCAAATGATTCCCAAGAAGAAGAAAGAAGAGGACCCTGGGCCTGTAAAGATTGGATCCAGTTTTGTAGACCCAGAACAGAGAAATCGTGGGGGGGGATGATTGGGGAATAGTTGGGGGGGAGAGGAATTATGGGACGTATGGTGGGGGGGGGGGACTGGGAAATGGGAAAGCCTTTGGAATGTAAACATAGAATATAGAAAATAAAAATTAAAAAAAAAAGAAGAAGAACACTGGTTGCTCTTTTGGACGACTCAAGTTTAGTTCCAGCACCTCTGTGGTGACTTATAACCATGGGGGAATCTCATTCCAGACAATCCGATGCCCTCTTCTGACATCCGCAGGCACTGCACACAGATGATGTATATATATTCATGCAGGTGAAACGCTTACCAAAAACAAAAACAAAAAAAAAAAAAAACACTACAATTCCTTCTGACCCCCAAATTTCAACACCCAAGGAGTTAGAGCCAGAGAATTCAAGATGTTTGGCACATGCCCAGTGTTTAACATCTCAAGGCTGTCTGAAAGCAGGTACCTTTGCAGACTACTTGGTAGTTGGTACAGCAGTCTCCCCGGGACAAGCAGTCTTCTGAGCAGTGACAGGCATTTTCCTCATTCCGTACTTCCCCACATCTGTCCTTGGTGCACTCCCAGCCTCGAGCTGAAATCAACACAAGGAAACACTCTCACTGCCACGCACAAACCAAATGAAAGAGGCCACAGTTGCTTACAAGGGCTTCCAACAAAAAGAGCCAGAAGCCCACATCGTTGACTCTGTGTGTGAAACTTGAGTCAGCCAGAGGCCGAGAAGGCATTTGGAGAACTTACAGATAGGATGAATTTCTAATTTTTCAAAGCAGAGGGGAAACTTAACAGCACAACTGGGTTCTCATACAAAAGCAAAACCCAGAAAGTCAAACAGAAGATTCCCCACCCTTCGTGGACGGCCCTGAGTACAGAGAGAAGGAACATAGAGAAGTATTAATACCCTCAAAGTCCTGACCGACCAAAATGGCCGTCTACTTAAGGCCTCCTAAAGGAGGAAAACAGAGATAGAAAAGGAAATAACACTGCTGACTGAGTGAGATAGGTCAGGGTTCAGTTCTTGAAAGAAACATTCAAAAAAGCAACCCTTTCACTTCATCAGAGTGCTAGGGTCATATTTTTAATTGATTTTTTTTTAAAACAATACAAGTCTTGAGGCATATTTTTTAAAAATGTTATCAGTCACCATTCTATTTCATCTCAGACATAAGACTGTAGGATTAACCACCACATCCTAGCCATTCAGTGAATATTTATTAAATGTCTTTAGAACAGTGGTGGCATAAAGAGCTTACAAGGATAATCCACGTATTTAGTTTTCTCAATTCCCATAATTGGTCTGTCTTGTCGTTTACCATCCTCTGGGTGCTAAGGGGACAGTGAAGTGCCAAAGACAAGAGGTCCGTCTTCCTGGAGCTCATCTCTAAGACAGAAGGACAGAGCGCAGGCATGCAACCCACAGCGGCCATCATTCGTCATGGGAAGGGGAGCGAAGGTGGAGAGAGAACAGTGGGCGCTGCCGACAGATTCGTAAAGCATCCAGGAGAGCATCCCTGAACTGAAGTACACTTGGACCCTTCAAGCCTTCATCCTCTAAGATGTGTACTCAGTAGAAGCAAGGACATTCCTTAAAAACAAGGCTGCTCCTTCATGACATTCTACCAAGGGGAGCCCTTGCTAGGGGATTGAATGGACAGAGGTGGAACCGCCAATGAATTCCGTTCCAGTTGCTTCATGGAATGCTGCGCTGCCATTTGAAAGTATAATGTTTAAAAAGATACTGCCTCCCACATGATACCATATATAAATGCACACATAAATAGGCATATACCATCCAAGACACCCTAAACAAAGAGAGGAGTTTACACTGAAATCTTAGGCTCGCTTCCTGTATTGGTATAGCAGAACCTTAAGAATGTTTCTTTTCCCTTTTCGACTTTTAATTGTTATTCAACATTTGATTCTTCCACTTTCGATACATGTTGGCTCTAATCATCAGAGAATAGCGTGCTTTACAGAATGCTGTTAAAGTTTGTACTCAATCAGGAAGGCCAATGTTAGCTATATTCAAAGAGAACTAAGCTGGAATCACAAGCTGCGTTAAGTTTGGCAAAGAATTTTCAGAGCATAACGTTGGAAGGTCGGCTTAACTTACTGGGGACAAGATGGTCAAGGTAAGGTAGAAACATAAAAGGTTCTAAAAGCCTCAGTGCAGAGCAGACACAGACTGCAGGTGTGCACTTGTGTCTGAGGGCCACAGAGCTCCGAGGGATGTCTGTTCCACCCACACACTCAATGTACACGAGCCTCAGCACTAAGCTTGCAGAACCACAGCAGAGGAACCTGGTGGACGCTCCGCAAGAAATCCATAACAACAAAAAAAAAAGTGTCTGCAGGCTTAGAAAGTGCATTATGCAAAAACAGCAACCTAATGAAGCCCTTATATTTTGCAGGCTGTGGGGAAAATAAATCCCAGTTAGTGAGGGAGTTGATGTTGATTTTCAAATAAATTGGGAACTAAGGTTTAAGTAAAGGCAATAATGTCTCATTAAAAAGATCAGACAAACAGCAATGGTAAGTTGGGCTTTCCAGAGTACCCATGCACAGAAGTAATCATTTGTCAAGGGAGCTAAGAAATCAGTTTCCAGTGTTCAAAGCAGGGATTCCTGCCAGTCTTCTTAGGTAGATCGCATGAGGTTTTACCTAGAGACAGAGACATGTTAATGAATATGCAAGATACTCCCACCTAAAACTGTTTGGCTTTGAAAAACAGAGTAAGTATGATAACAAAACCCCAAAGCTTACTTTTCCCTTGACTTGTGAGTGTTCATTCAATACAGGATAAATAAAATCAGGAAATTTCTAGAAGAAGATTTCAGAGCCGCCCAGGACATAAGACCCCAGATTGATTCCGTAAATGTTTTCCATTTGCACAGAATACAGAGAATTGGTTTTCAACCCAGTACTTCCAGACTACGGTGCCGGCAATTGGAAAGTGCCTCCTTTGACTGGGCCAAAAAAAAATGGTTGAGCCAAGTTACTCATACTAAGTACGTTCTTCATACAACCATCAGTCATTCAAGAAATGAACTAAAAAACCTTCTATGCGGAAGAGGCCAAAGCAGGGGTGTATCACAGCCGGGTGTCACGGAGCCTTTTGTTAGAGGTGCAAGACAGACGTGCAGGGCACCTAGAAGTCACATACCTGTCTTCAAACAGAGCTCATCAAAGTCGTGGCAGCAGCTGCTGTAGCTCTTACAGAGGTTGTCACACCGACAGTCAGGAGGTCCGACCTCTTGAAGCTCAAAGCATCTACCTTTGCAGGATCCAGATGTGTTGGTCCATGGAGAGTCAGATAACACTGCCATTCAAAAAGGAGGCAAAAGACTTAGGGTCTAGCCATGTCACCAACGTAAGAGTGGCACTTTAGAAGCAACTGGGGTGAAAATGCAGTCAAGTTCTGGAGAAGAAGCCGGGGTTCAATGCCTGCTCCCTGGGTGCCTCAAGCACATTGCCCAACTTACGTAAACCTCAAGTACCCTTATCTGTAAAATGGGAGACTCATAAAACCAATTCCAGATTGAAATGAGAACTCAGTGAAACAACCTGTGTGAAATGTGTGTCAGGAGAGCAAGCCTATACCGAATAACAAATTACCCGTGATTTCAATGATCAGTACTACATATATGAGATGGTGAGTGCCACTATTAAAATAAGGTTTCACTTCCTATTTTAAACGCCACACTGCCAGCTGAGCTTGGGTGTGGCACATGTATGAGCAAGTATTAAGGAGAGAGAAGGCCAGCCTGGGCTGCATAGCAGGACTTTGAATGAAAAGATGTCATCGCCACCAAAAGTATAAGGAAATGTGAACACGCGTGTTCAAAACCAGTCCAAACACAGATGATCAGAACAGAGCAACTGCCCAACCTCTTTTCACCATAAAAGCCACGTCTATCTTGTATTACGGGAACACACCTGCCGCTTGGCAAAAACAAACTCCACATCACTGTTTGAATATGATATAATTTAAAAATCTCAAAAGCCAACCAACGTTTAATAAATGGAAGAATGTAATATGATAAAAATTCGTCCAGTTGATCATGTGTGGGCACTATATGATGGAGACTTAACCGGAAGGTCTACTCATAACAGCACCTAACTAAAAACAATCAAGGTATGGATTTAATAATACATATGCAAGAACCTATCATCAAGAATATCCTAGAAGCCGGGCAATGGTGGCACACGCCTGTAATCCCAGCACTTGGGAGGCAGAGGCAGGAGGATTTCTGAGTTCGAGGCCAGCCTGGTCTACAGAGTGAGTTCCAGGACAGTCAGGACTACACAGAGAAACCCTGTCTCGAAAAACAAAAAAACCAAACAAACAAAAAGAATATTCTAGGAGCTGAGGTTGATTCCTTGTCTCCTCAAAATTAAAAAAAAAAAAAAAAGGTAAAAATAGGTGCTTAAGAGATGGTTCATGATTAAGGGCACATACACACACACACACACACACACACGCACTGAATTCATATGCACACACACATGCACACACACACACAATTAAAAATTCAGTCATCTTAAAGAAGAATACACTAAAGCTTTATGAAAAACACAATTTTAGAAAAATCTAGGTAAGTCATAGGGCACCCAACTTTAAAGAGAAAAACATCAATAACAGAAAAGAAAAATACCAATTCATCTTAAACCTAAATATTCAATGGGATCACAAAGAAAAAAAATACCAATAATTCTACAAAGTTAGGAAGATGAAAAACTTTACTGAGAAATAAACATACAAAAATGGAAAGGTGTTCAAAAGAAAAAGTAATTTTGGTGACAGAACAGAAAAACTATGTTCTGGAGGTAAATAAATGCAGTTGGTATTAGGAAATAATTCCATCAATATCATGGATGAGGCCCAGACACAAAGCCAAATACATAAGAGTTTGATTTATTTAAAAACTGCACTTCAAAAAACATCCTCTAGTTTGATATTTGCAACATTTTATGAAATCAGATAATTGTCTGGCCTTTCAGTTCATTGTCTTCTATTCTCCATGTATATAGGTGGATGAAATACATGTCAATATGTGTGTGTGTGTGTGTGTGTGTGCATATATACATATATAGTTAAATACAACATACTTGTAAATTCTACATTTAGAAAATTATTTTTTTGCAATGCATATATATTGCATTTAAAATCAAGAAAATGCAAGGTGGCCGAGAACAGATATTAAATGACAGTTTTGGATGCACCCATGTCATTTATGTGAATATGTAGTTCATCTCTTAGTCAACTGTCCCAGTAACCAGAGTAATCAGAGTCACCCAATCCTGGCCTCTATGGCATCAGATCAGTTAACATTAAGCAAACAGATTCCACTAGACCGTGAGATGCGAAATGCTTTCTCACAGTGGATTCAGGGATGTTGAAATAAATACAAACCACATCAACTCAGTTTTTTAAAAAAATGATGTCTGTTTGCAATACAGTGTCTTACCTCTGCTCCACAAACCACATTTTTCTGTTGATTTTGGCCAACCTATCCACTGTACACGCTGAGCCATAAGAAATCATGGCAGACAAGAAGGAAAAATAGAAGAAAAAAAATTCTCATAACAAAAGGGAAAATAATGAAAAACTTGTAATTGAATGAATGTTCTTTGTTTAAGGGTAGTGCTTAAGGATAGACATTCGAACCGATGTCTAATAAGTGCAAGCAGTGATCGCTCCCATGTCTGTAAACACGGCCAGCAATCCTAATCACTGACACAATGAACAGAAGTATTCGCTCATTCCGCCTTGTCTTCTTCATGGAGTCCCAGCCAGTGTTTGAAACCGTCTTACTGTCTATGACCCATGTTTGTGGTCCTCACCAAACTCTCTCCCTTGGATCTTTCTTTACCTCTGAGTGCATCGATGGGTTGACATCGTTCTTTGACCATTGTAGCGAGGTGATTTTGTAAATACTTTCTTACAATAACAGTCATTCTCTCAAACTCACACACACACACACACACACACACACACACACACTTGCTGTCTTTGGAAAGCATTGAACCCTACTCAACAGCGTTCCATATCAGGTACGGCCCTTCTCATCAAGATTTCCACTGAAGGCAACTGTCAGCGCTGCATCTGAAATACATCTCAGTAAAGATGGCGTAAGCTTGGGCTATCGGCAGCTTCAGTGAGGAGCAAGACCCTGTGGGAACCAGGAGAAACGTGGACCAAAATTCATTCTCGGAGACCAGTGGCAAATGAAGGTGAGAATAACAGACTTGGAAAAATGAAACGATAGGCTGAGCCATGGAAGATAATCTAATAACCCCAAGAAACTTGAGCTGTCCTTTAAAAACAAAAAAGAGAGAGAGCCAACCATGATGGGGCACGCCTTTAGTCCCAGCACTTGGGAGGCAGAGGCAGGCGGATCTACGAGTTCAAGGCTAACATGGTCCACAGAGCGAGTTCTAGGACACCTAGGGCTACTTAGTGAAACCCTGTCTGGAAATAGCAAAATCAGTAAATAAACCAAGCAAATGAACAAACAGCTTGCTCGACTGAAAACTGCCTCACCTTTCCTGCCTCTGTTCCTCCTTACTGTCAGAACAAGCACAGCCCTGGTCATTCTACAAGTCACCCTCTATATACTGGCTTTTTAAGAAATGCCTCACGCGGCATCTGTGCCGTTTTCCCTACCTCCAGCCTAAGGATAGATCGTTGTGGGTTTTTTTTTTATTTTGTTTTCTTCGTGGGGAGTTTGGCTTACGATTATCCCATCCATGTGGGTGCCACGCATGTGTACAGACGCACATGCCGTGGCGCGAATGTGGTTAAGTCAGATGAAAACTTCATGAAGCTGGCGCGCTCCTTGCACCTTTTTTGTGGGCTCCAAGAACGCCGGCCATCCGGGCTTAAGTGGAAAACACCTTCCCCTCTGAGGCATCTCCCTAGCCCGAGACCTTTTGAAGACTTGTCCTTTTACTAGACAGAGCTGATCCAAGGCCAAATCTGGAAGGGGTCTTTCATGGCACTCCTGAGATTTTCAGTGTAGACCCTCTTTGATTTGACGCCAATCAGAGGAACAGCATAGTTCTGTAACTCACTAAGAGGAGGAAAACTACATAGAAGGGAACTGTTGCCACCCCCATCATTTCCACTGTTGCTAAGGCAGCCATGAAAAAAATCACAGAATAAGAATCACGGAAAAGCAAACCAACAAAAAGTGTCCACAAGGACTGAGTAAGATAAGAAAGCATGCAATGGAGACACTTGCAGACACTCCTATGACATTCAAGTTATAAGCTGCCTCTAGGCTACAACTTCCTGGGCTGGAGAGATGGCTCAGAGGTTAAGACTTCTTGGTGCTCTTCCAGGGGTTCTGAGTTCAATTCCCAGCAGAAGACTGCATGCATAGTAAGTAAATTAACTAATTTCTTTATTTAAAAAAAAAACAGCTACATTTTCAGAGGATGCTATTTTCCCTTCAGAGATGAAATATGTTCTTGAAATTTAAAAAGCAAACGTTACTCTATATAAATCAGTCGGGAGGGACTTTGAATTTTAAAATGGATATGCACAGTGCACAGGGCTCTGTCTCACCAAAGTATAATTTCATGGTTTAGCCAAACGCAAATGTAAATTACAATCTTTCTTTCAAATCTGCAATTCAGATAGGAATGGGTGAGATTGTTTCAAATTGTTAAGTAAAAACCCCTTCTCTAGGATATTTATTTTGCTGTGCACACAGAGACAGAGACAACAGAGACGGAGAACAAGCGCGGGCGAGCTGTAAGCTTCTGGTATTGTTTGTTCTGCAGACATATAAAAACCACAGACTACTGACAATTTAATTGGACTATTGTGAAGAGTCTAACTGATGACAAGGGCTGTCATCAAAGCCGACTCTATCCTATACTTTCAATCATATTTTCCTCCACATCTTCTTCTTGAGTGGAAAGTTCAAAACTGGAAGATGGCCAGGAAGGGTGGTGATACTTAAATTTTCAGGTGTTTTAGCCTAGCCTAAAGCTGGATGAACTTAAGTTTCTACCAGGTTGGTCCCAACTGGCAAGAGTTGCACGCTGGTCCCTATTAATCACAGCCTTCTGTTCTTGGTGCTCAGCCCAGGTGTCTGCTGAAAGCAAAGCCCTGAAATGGATTGTGGGCTGTTCGTATGTCGACCTCGTCTCTCAAAAGCATAAAAACAGTTACCCTCCTGTCTGCTGTCCCGTCTCAAGTGTAACCTGTAAGCAAAGACTTGGGGTATGTGGACAGCATTCAGAACACCACTCCGAAACCCACCACCCCGCCACCCCGCCACCCCACCACTCTGCCACTCCACCAGAAGCTGGACTGCTACCACCTCCCTCTACTGGAGTAGCTATTCGTTCTCATTGTGCTTCCTGGGGGCTTTCACATCATCCCTTAGCAAGCACCAGTTTATACACAGCTCTCTGTGTCAGCTTTCACTGCTTCCTAAGTATAGAACTTTCTAGTTTCCCCTCTTCATAGCTGCTGGGCCAGATCTCAGGGTCGGAAGCATGTGCTATAGAGGCAGGGGAGAGAGAGACACAGAGAAAGGCAGAAATGGATAAACGGGTCCGTGTCAATAAATACAATATAGTCATACGTAGGAAGATTTCACAAGCTACAAGAAAACAGAATTCTGTCATTTAAATGAAAACTTAAAATCTCATTTTGTTTGTTTGTTTGTTGTTTGTTTGTTTGTTTTTGAGACAGGGTTTCTCTGTGTAGTCCTGGCTGTCCTGGAACTCACTCTGTAGACCAGGCTGGCCTCGAACTCAGAAATCCGCCTGCCTCTGCCTCCCAAGTGCTGGGATTAGAGGCGTGCGCCACCATAATCTCTAGACCCTTTAAATAGCTCTCTCAATGTAGCTACTTACATAAATCAGAATAATTTGCAAACGGGCCAGCAAACAGGAACCTTGTCACTTCCAATCAGGTGCCGTTGACTCTATAAACTACAAATGTAGATACCAGCCTCGTCCCAAACAGAGTGCAAAAGCTTCGTCGTACACCTTTTGACGTACGTTACGCTCATCGGTCTTGGGGCATTTTGCTATTAAAAAGTCTCTCCTGTGGGACATATGGTGGGGGGGGAACTGGGAAAGGGGAAAGCCTTTGGAATGTAAACATAGAATATAGAAAATAAAAATTAAAAAAAAAAAAGTCTCTCCTAATCGAAGACTCAAACCAGTGATTTGCATATCAGTCAGCTGTGGCTCTGCTAAGGTTTTACATCCCTGACATCATTTACATTATCTGCCTAACAGAGGAGGGTTACTTGTTGGATTTGATTGGTTGACACAGGGTCTTTCAGTAGAGTCCAGAAGTGCCTCAAACTTGAGACCTTCCTGTCTCAGGCGTCCTACTCTTGGAATTGTAACCATGAACTAAGTTAATTATAGCCGTGAACTAAGTACTACATTCATTAGTAAAGCACTAATTTAAGTAATTAAGAAGTTTTCTAATTTTATAGAGGCTGTAAATTGTGGGTGTTGTTTTCTAATCACGATTTTGAAAGACTGGTTGATTTTTATCAATTTAAAAAGCTTGTGATTTTATGGAATTCCTGTGTGTGTGTGTGTGTGTGTGTGTGTGTGTGTGTGTTGTGTGCATCTTTCTGTTTCATGTGCTTTTTCTTTGGCTCTTTTTCTTCTGTTTGTTTTGTCCTATGCTTATCTGCTTGCGTGTTTTATCTTACTTTATTATTATTTAGATGCCTCTTGGTTTTCTAAGGAAAAACAGAAATACTGTGGATTCAGACGGGAGAGGAGGCGCAGAGGATTTTAAAAGAGGGAAGGAAATCATAATCAGAATATACTGTATGAAAAAATATATTTTCAATAAAAGAAAAATCAAGAAAAAAAAAGAAAAATATGTTGAACAAAGCACACTGAAATTTCAGTTCTAGAAGCGTTATAGAGAACTCTCAGTTATATAAAAGTAGATGGAGAAATCACCACCCTGAGCCCCACTCCACAGATGACTGTAAACTCTATAGGGTCCCCGAATCCTATCTCAAGTGATCTCATTCCGTTGACTCAAACTCCCCAAATTCTATGTTGAGTCTAACACACAGTCACGTCGTGTGGTATATCCCGTCTGGTCACTGTCCTCCCAGAGGGATGGCTGATCATCTGTCAGTTTTCGATCTTCCTGCATTCTGCTGGAATGTTATCTAAAATGCTCTCAACTGTACACCGAGACTCCTACAATTATCAAAGGACGAGAGCCTTCTCTCATCCTTAGCACCACTTTGTATCCTCCAATAAAGTTGTAAGCTGTGCTTTTCGTTTCATATTTACCCACAAATCCATCACTCGTGTGCTCTTACACCTTCCTTTCAAGCCAACAAAACTGATGATAAATTAGACCGAGTTATCACATTTTTATTAGCCAGGTATTCACAAGCTCACAAATGCCACTTTCGTCGGTCGGGAGTCATATCGCTTCTAATTCAAAGAGTGCCCGTGGCTACCTGGGGACTGAAAGAGTATTGGAGAAGTATAGTTCCTGTAACGCAGACTCCTGCACAACTCCTGACGTGCTCTAGCCATGTGCACGCCTGTGTGCAGACAACTTGTATGCACATACATTTTTCTCGATAAACAGAATGGCAGCGTCGGTTACGGTTCCTTTAAAATTCTATTTTCTGCCACCCTGTTGACCTTAGAGCCCCTTTCCCAAGTTTTATAACTCCCTCTGGTTATTTCACACTGCCTACACATCCCAGGATCTGGGACAGCTCTCACCCCACCCCACCCCATCCCCGCCACACACCCTCACCCCACACCCCCACTTCTAATAGAGCGTCAGGTCCTAACAATAAATCCAGCTAGCAACTGAGCTAGTTAATTAATTATAAGTTTCTTTCCACGGTCGCAACCTTGGGGCAAACATCTCAGTTCACACAGTGCAGCAGGAAGAGTATTCATGCATGCAAATGTCCTCAGCTGTTACCCAGGAGCCCTGAGGAGCTAGGCGACCCGGGGACTAAATAAGAAGGAGCATGCTTTTGAATGGTGGTTCTTGCTCTGGCCACATATAAATGAACAGTTATTGCGTTTCTTGTTTGTGAAACACCTGATGGCACTGAATTTGCAGGATTTCTCTGGAGCCCGAGAATGTTGGAAGAAAGAAAGAAAAAAAAAAGAGACCTAGGGTTCTTTTTCTCTTGACTTTTATTTTTTCAAGTGTAGAAAAAAGATTCGCCCAGCGTGCTCTGATGCAAAAGTTTTGCTTACAGTCAGAACCACCTAGCACTGTCATAATTTAGGAGAGTCCCCCTTTCAAGTGTAGTTAGCAATTAAAAAGATATAAAAACTGTCCACACTCTGCCTTTCCTGGTGTCTGAAAGGAACCTTTTGTCTTTTCTATGTAAGCAGAAATGAACCCCAGCGTGGAGACAGCAGGTAAGCTGCATCAAAAGAAAGACTAAGAATAAAAGCCACGTAAGTATATCACCATCCTGAAACTCTTGGGTATAGACTGTGGGATGCCCTAACTAAGCTTCACAGAGGTGAAGTGAGCTATCACCATACACCCTAAAGGCTTAAGATACCGATTACATTAATCAACCAAAGAAGCCGTATTCTGTAGCGTGTTTAATGCCATCCAATGGATCAGTAGTACTGCAGACTAGACTAGTTTTCCAGAAGTAATATTGACATTACTTGTCTTGCATCTATTCCCTACAACATATGGAAGTAATTATATTATATGAGCAATGTTTTCAGGGGCTAATACATTTAATCCACACTTTGCAAGTTTTCTGGTAGAGATCACACATATTTAATACGAGATGCAACAGGATGGAGGAAACGTGTTTTTTTGTTTTTTTGATCTAGAGAATCAAGTCTTCTGAACTGATCCTCACTGCTGAGGGCTGAGACATTACAAGTGACTTGCCTGTGACAGGAGCACTTATTCATAGGGACCCAGGGTCCTAGAGGCTGGGACTTTCATGATCCATTTCCCCTCCCCCCCAAAAAAGTCAAGTTTGAAAATAATGCAGTCATTAAAGAAACAGCATCACTCCTGCCACTATCATTTAAAGAAAGCAGAAAAATGGTTCCTTTTTAGGCACAGTGGAAAGACATCCTCCGTGGGCTGTCAGAGCAGCACGCTCAGGCTAAGGGCACGGTCCCCTGTCACAATCAGCCTTAGCAGGGGTGAAAGAGAAGGTTTAGAAGACAACGTTTGCCTCCAATAAAAACAGCATTCTCTTCTAGGCCAGCAACCCCTCTTCTCTCTCCCCAATGAAACACAATGCTGTTTTGTCCCTTGGGCTCCCCGGGGCCACAGTTTTTTGTTTTTTGTTTTTTTTTTTTTTAAGATCTGTTTTCTCGTTCTTTCTCTCAAAGCACACTGCTCTGCAACTCCTTCACCCACATCTCCTACTGTCCCTTCAGCCTCCTTCTCAAGCCTAACTCAGGTCACTCGCTCGCCGCGTGGAAGATTCAATATTCCGTTATACCTCGTTTAATACTACACATTGATGGTGGTATCAAGGCAGGTGGTGTTTCGTAGGGCGCCAATCAAGAAACGCAGAGAAACACCAAATTTCCCCGGGGAGACAGAAAACACACTGTGATGTCAGAGGAAAGGGAAGAAAATATTGCCCCCTAGAGTACCTGTCATTTCAAATGCAATTTTTTAATTCTGAAACCATCAGCAGCTCCAATTTCCAGGAAATTAACCAAGCCATTGCTTAAGACCAGGTCAACCAGGCCCCCTCAGCCTGCACAAACGGTCCTTTATGAAGCCCCACTCTGCCCAGTCCAGCCCACTGCAAAGCAGCCCCATTCACTCCGGCTGTGTTAGTTAAGTCGGCTCCGAAAACTCACCTTGCCTTCTTCCAGAAGGAAACACAGCGAGTACAGATCTACTCTGAAACTCTCTAAAAGAGCTCACCTTGAAGTTTCCCCTAGTCTCAGTAAATCTTAGTCCCAAAGTTCTAAATTTCTAGTTTCACTTTAAAAAAAAAAAAAAAAGTCCATTGCCTTTTTTTTTTTTAAACCTCCTTTTCTCTCATTCCTAGGATAGAACTTTCTGGTAGCAAATAATTCACTTTATACCAACACATCTGTCTCAGCCCTCTGTACCGCATGGAACCTGTCGGCCCCATCCTCCTCCAACACTAAAGCATTACCTATTATTCTCACTAAAGTCAGTGTGGCTTTGTTTATGAACAATGTTCTCATTTTATTTCAATACTTATAAACTTCAGGATATAAATAAATAAATAAATAAATAAATAAATAAATGCAGCCAGTTGTTGAGACTCGACAGTAAAGCTCTCTGATTAAAACAACATTCTTTACACCTAAACTATAGATAGATCGGGTTTTATGACAGAGACACCTTGGGCTAAATGTGTCGCCCAGCAAGGTCGTCTGAAAGTGGCCGAGGCTTGCTAAATGCACAGTACTGTTAAAGAAACAAAACTGCTAACAACTGCTACTCTTACCTGTGGGAGGTCCTCCGTCCCAGTCTGCCCTCTTAATTCGACTTGCTGTGAATCCTAAGCAGATATTGACGCCGATGGCAAAAGTGAACAAGGATATTACCTAAGGGAATAAGGAGATGAAGTTGTCAAGCACAGCTAGATTAGATGGTTTCAAAGTGCATGAAAGCGGTTCAGATGACCCTAACAACCCGAGTCCTGCCAAGTCCGAGAGACATTCTCAGATGATGCCTGAATTGGAACAAGGAGGGGGGAAAAAAAAACAAAAACGAAAATCCGAATTCAAATGGCAATGATCCGAGAGATTCAGCACCTCGCCAGTCACCGGACCATCTTCCCTACCTGGTATGACCCGAAACAGCCTTGTCTTGCCATGCTGAGGGATTCTTGGAAAGCCTCTGCAGGGTGCTCTCTGGCTTGCCCTGAACGCTCTGCTTTCGGGGCTCGGAGTTCAGGCTGTTAACTCCAAGCAATCCCACCTGGGAAGTTGACAGGCGCATCTGATTCGTGCAGAGCTCGATTTCATCACAGTTGGTTCACAAATTGCAACTCTGAGCAGAAGAGGCTCAAGGCAACATCCTTCTTGGCCCCACCCACCCCCCGGCCGGCCCCTCCCCTCGCACAGACACTTTCATGTGGTATCCTTTGGCAACCGGAGGACTTCTTGTGTAGCTGTGGCCAATAACAGTGCGTGTTCGCTCTTTTTTTTTTTTTTACCCCCCTTCCTTCACAAATACATGGTTTGTCAAAAGAGAAACCAAATGTATTTTATCCGATAAAAATGAATCAGAGCTGCCCAGAACTTCCCATCAGCTCGAAGCGTTTGCTATGTAGTTATCTGATGCCCTCAACCCTCCAACTTCAGGGTTTTTAACAACAACAAAAAAAAAGTACAATTTATAAACCAAACAAATCTCTCTGTCTTTACCATTTGGTTTTTTGTTGTTGTTGTTTTGGTTTGGTTTGGTTTGGTTTTTGGCAGTTGGAATGACCCTGTATCTATATAACTACATGCTCAGCTACTTCTGATTCCTTGGGAGTTTCACACAATGGGATCTTCCAAAATTGCAACTCCGCACAAGAGATAGCATTATTTTCCCTCCATGTTGTTAAATTTTGCACTAGTAACTTTTATCAAAACACCGGGACTGCCAGCTAAGCTGCATAAAGTCCTTCTGAGTATGGAAAAAAAAGAAAAAAAAAAAAAAAGACAATATCATTCCAGTCTCGACCCATTCCTGACAAAAGTCAGCTTGTTTGTGGGGTGGGGGTGGGGTAGGAAGCAGGCATAAAGGACAGTAGGGGAGGGAGGGAGGCTCATTAGCCTTGGATTTAGCTTGAAAGTGGCAATGGCTGCAAGAATTCCTGTCAAATGCTCGTCTACTTTGAAGAGATTGTGTCCTGTGAGGCTCTTGTGTGTGCTGAGGCTTCTACCCTAAGCAATTCTGCAACTTGGCAGCCACACCAAATTTAGAAGTCTCTAAATCGGAAAGTCGTTTACATATTATATGCCTTTAGGATTCAAATGAGGGAAGGCTTGTTTTTAGTTTTTTCTCCCTGCAAGGCCCCTTGAACTATCACTCTTGCAGAGCACATATGTGCATACGTAAACAAACAGGAACCTTCCAGGCAGCAAGGGCTAAAGGAAGCTCCCATGGCTCCGCTCCCATAAAACCTGATAGCACAAAAGCCAAGAGCTTGTTTACGCGGCTTGCGGAGTAAGCCTGGGTTTCATTATAAACTCTAGGATTTAGTAAACAGCTCATTGAAAAAGAAGAAGAGACCCTGCCAGACCCTCAGTTGCTCTTCTAGGATCCTCTTAGCTTTGGACTCTCGCAGAGGGGGCAGGCTATGAATTTATCTACAAGCCTCTTGCTTTCGTCTGTGTGCCAAGCTAAACTGGTCTGGAGTTGATTATTTAGCAAGGCTTCTAAAAGATGTTAACCCCATGTAAGAGTTTTCTACTATACGTTCAGTCTCAAGATGCAAACCTGCTGCTTTCAGGGAAATCTGTAAACGGAAAGGAAATCGCCAGGGCTGCACTGTTATTTCAGTGTGCGGGGTACGCTGCATGCTACCGAGGATCTGAAAACAAACGGCCTCCTCTTCTCTCCAGCCTCCCCGAGGCCAATAGGTCCCAGCAACTTGAGACTTTCTCTGACATAGAAACCCATCTCTAAGGAAACCTGGGCTCTCCTTGGGAGGAAAGACAAGTACAGCTCAGAAACTGAAAGTCATGTTGCATTTCATTGTTGTAGTTTATGATATGCAAACTAGCTCTGCAGGAGAAAGGGGTCACGAAGAGGGATAGCAAGCTGGTCATGTACCTCGTGATCTGTACAGCACTGGATCACCCCTTGATCCAAAAGGATCAAGATCAGCCACCATCTCTGTTAGCCATTCTGCCAGAGAATTGTATTTCCACCAGATCGATGTGCACGCATACACAGATGCGCATATATACACCTACATGCACATGCATATATACAAATATACACATGCACTCGGGTACATACATGTATACGTACACACATAGATGTATATGCATAAACATGAACATACACATTCATACACACATAAGAATAGACCCAGCATCTAGCTACTGTTGAGTGAATTTTGTTATACGTGCATATGGATATGATGGTATGGGTGCTTTCCATGTGTACATGTGTGGAAGCCGGAGCTTTGAGTGTCCAGCTGTATTACTCTGTCCTGTGAGATGGAGAGTCTCATTGAAACCAGAGCCAGGCTAGCAGCCAGAAATCCTCGGCAATCCTCATGTCTCCACCCCCACGCCCCATCAGGGCTTGCTGCACAAGACAGAAGGCAAGCAGATTTTCACTACAAGGTAATCATTATAGATTAGGCAGTGAGGGGGGATAGCCTTATCTTGGCATCAAATCAACTGTAAAACACAATTAACTCTCATTATCTCAAATTTAAAAAAAAAAATAAAACAAAACTCTGAGCCTGGTAGTGTAGACAATAGGTCAAAAAAAACACCTAAAATAACTAGACAACAGTACAAAATATTTCAAAAGAAATAAAGTTCACCTGCTGTTGTGTTTATGGTTTTAGTAGAAAGACATACATCACTGGCTGGCTCAACACAACAGAAAGAATATGGGGGCGGAAAAAAGCTGTAAGCGTCCAGTGTGACTTAGTAACCCAGCCATATTCCAGAGAACACTGCCCTCTGGCAGAGAAAACCCAAACCCTGTAAACATCTTGAAAGCAACTCAGCCTCAAAAAACACTAGCCCAAAACATTATGGCCCAAAAGGATCGCCCTGAGGGGCAGGTATTAAAATGTGATATTTACGACTTGTCCCCAGAGATTCTGCTCCACTGGATCTAAGGGGTAAGAGAAGAAAGGAGAATTTAGGAGACAGACAAGAAGGACACAATGGGTTATTCTGACACAAGCCATGCGAGGACCACATTTACGAAAACATTAGAATAAATGACAGTGACTTAATTTACCAGCGCCCCACGTGTCGAATGGGCGGACCTAATTCGGAACGTAATTTTAGTCAGTTAGTAATAGTGTTCACTGTTCATTGGACTTTAAGTTTCTATCTCCCAATGACAAACTGGGGCACTCCAGCAAAGGGGGGTCATCTGGATGCTGGGAACTTGAGAGCAGTGACTTATTTACTTTGCTGTTTATACAAAGCAGCAGTGTGCTGCTTGACTGCATTACAGCGGTTGCATTTACAGAAATGCACAGTCTATCTTTTCATGAAAGGGTTCTAAGGCTCCTTGTTCTCAAGCCCTGACCAAGATAAGAAGGTTTGGGGTGACCCGTGAGGTTTGAAAGCTGTGTGACGGACACTTGTCACTCTCACTGCCAATTCTGAAACTGTCTGGAACTCACCAAAACTTTGTCTACGACCTGTTTCTCATTATGCTAAACTGCCTTGAGTTGGCTTATTATGGCTCCAACTGTAACTACAACAAAACACCGTGAGCATTAGAAAATGACCCTCCTGTGTATTTCCCCCTAATCTAGTTGAAAAGGCATTATGTCTTGTCTTTTAAATTCTGTTTTGGCTGAGGACAACTAGAAAATTCAGAATTCACAGATGAACAACAGTCTTTGTTTCCCAACCTAGTGGGCAGGATGCTTTCGCAGCTAAAAGAATAACAAGCTGGCTCATTGCTTCCCCAATTCTGGACTGCAGATGGGACTTAACATGCTAAGAGCAAGGTTTTAGGAGAATTGTATGTTCCAGGCATTAGCCAGGAGAGTGAAATGACAAGCTTCAGTATAAATGCCAAGAGTGGTTTTTTTCTCTTAATTATCACACAATTGAAAACTGAAATCAATACTGTCATGTTTCTCAGGGGATTTAATTTATGTTGTAACTGTCTATGTGTTACACAGACTGTCTATGTGTTATACACGTAACAAGAATTGCCCACAAATTGATCTGGGAATAACCATTCATCATTCAATATTCACTTAGCCCCTATGTGTACTAAGAATTGCTCTCAGGACATTGTAAGCTGAACCAGACTTCATCTATGTCTTCTGCATTCAACTAGAGGCAAAGGTAAGTGTAAAATAAAACCTGTGGTGAGTGCAGACATGTAGAAGAAGCCAGTGGTCTTTTGAGAAGACAGAATTTAGGCTTGATCTAGTTAGGAGGGCTTGCAGAAGACTTTGTAGAGTCAATTGAGTTGTGATTTGAAGGGTAGGGGCAAATGATCCAGTTCAGAGAGGAGGAAGAATTCTAGGCAGAGAGAACACAATGTGCAAAATTTGTGTGTAGGATAAAGGCAAACTTCATGAAGACCAAAAAACAGCCAGCTTGGATGAGTTTTGGAGAACCAGAGTGGTCAGAAGTGAAACCAGAGGGCAGAGGTTAAGGGAGGCCAGTCATGTGGCTTTTCAAATGTAGCCTTAATGGCATTACCTTTATCCTTAAAGCAACGGAAAGTCCTTTAGAAGGCTTAAGGAGGTAGAGGCTTAATCAGATTTTAAAGCTAATCTCTTTCTAGTGTGAATACGATTTGCAAGGAATGGAGAATGGATACAATCGTTGGGCTGAAAAGAATGACATTCAGCCAGCACTAGGGAGGCCCTGGTTGGCGTGGACGGGAAGAAAGGTTAAGAGTAAAGGGGAAAGATCTAGAAATAAACCAGAAGGGAGAGCTGAAGGGCTAGTGGGTTTTAAGGATGGCTTTAGAGTTAATGAATACTTATCAATCACCATGACCACATATGCATCTCAGAAAAGTCACTTATGGTATTTGCATTGGAATATAGAATGATGTCTAAATGGGATATATATATATATACACACACACACACACACAGCTGGGGAGACAGCTCAGTGGGAAATGGAGTGCCTCATGGGTGTGAGGAATTGCACTGGGAGCCCCAGAACCCACGTGAAAAGCTGGTGTTAGTGATGTGTCTGTGACTCCAGTGTCCCTGCCAGGAGAGTAGTAAAGAAAGAAGAATCCCAAGGAACCCATGGACTGCCCAGGTGTACACAGCATGGAACAAAGAGACTGTGCTTCAACACCCAAAGTTGTCCTCTGACCTCCACACATGCATCTTAACAAATATGCACCCATACTCACAGCCATGAACACAGGCGCGCGCGCGCACGCGCACACACACACACACACACACACACACACACGGGGGTGGGGGGGTGGGGGGACTATCTGTTAACGCCTTAGGATTGGTAAAAAAAAAAAAAATAAATAAGGAATACACACAGCTGGTCGTTTTAAAACATTTGTCAAGAATTTTCAAAACCATCTGAGGCAGCTGATGGAGAATAATGTGACCTGAGACCTTGAACATAACAAACTCATAACAAAAGGGGTTTGAAAGAATTAGCCTCAGGAAATAAGTCAGCTTTGTTCCTAACTCTAGTTGATAATAAAACATTTTAAAAGTTAAAAACACTATTTAACTGTTTAGTTTCACCTACATGTTCAAGAGTCCAGCAAACAGAAAGACTGTGCCCATTCAGGGACCCACAGGAAACCTTTCATCTTGGAGATGCCTTTGACACTGCGTACCCATACCATTCATGGATTGGTAGGAAGATGACTATTGAGAATTGTTTCTGGTTTTCTGTTTTCTTTCAACAGATTTTTACTCTCTCTCTCTCTTTAAATTATGTATATCTTAATGTTAGTACATTTTTCCCTTTTATTTCCCCCCCCTTTTTGAGACAGGGCCTCACACTTTAGCTCTGGCTGTCATAGAACTCACTGTATAGACTAGGCTGGTCTCAAACTCATAGAGATCTGCCTGCCTCTGCCTCTTGAGTGCTTGGATTAAAGGCGTGCATCACCATGTCCAGCTCTTATTTGTGTGGTATGTTGGGAGAGGTGGTGGTGGTGGTGGTGGTGCTACCGGTGGTACTGGTGCTGGTGTGTGTGTGTGCCACAGCATAAGTGTGAAGGTTACAGGACAATTTGAAGTAATTTGGTCTTGCTTTCTAACCTGTGGGTCCCAGGGATTCAACTCAGATTATTAGGCTGAGCCACAAACTCCTTTACTCGTTGAACCATCTTGCTATCCCCAAGGTAACTGGTTATTCAACAGTTTCAACATAGGATTGACAATTTCCTTCTGGTGTCTTTAAGCAGAAAAAGGTACTTTTATCTCCTCTTCTTGATGGTGAAAAAAGCGAGGTCCTGATGATGGGAAAAAATGAGGTGCAAAGAGTCTGTGACATCTCTGAAATAGGACAGTGAGTGACTAAGCCAAAGCTAACAGCCAGGTCTTCTAAAAGGTTGGTCTTCTCCACCCAACCCCCCATTAGAACCTGACATCTCTCTGTTACACCACACGAGGGCCTCAACTCAACACAGCCAAAATCCAGCTACCTAAAGGACCAGCTTTCCCTGCCAGCTTCTTGTGTGTGTGTGTGTGTGTGTGTGTGTGTGTGTGTGTGTAAACACCAGAACCAATTGTTCCACGCAATACTTGCTTGCCTTGCTCCAGATTGGGTAGCACGTCTAGAGACTCAGGTCATTGAATACAACTATTTCCATCAGAACGTGATGAGTACCATCAGTGACCGAGTTCCCTTCTTCTGGGGCAACATCCCTTTGTGTCCCTCATCTCCCATGAGACATACCTCAGGAGGTCCGATCGATCATAACTTCTTTTGCTGTTTTCCATCTCCTCCACTGATCATTTGATCAATGATCCTTTCATTGATCAAATCTGTGACTCAATCCTACAAATTACCCAGAGAGCCCCAGATATGATGCAAAGCTGACACCCTTCCTCTGAAACTTAAAGCCTTCTCAACTGCCTCTCTTCATAGCAAGTCTTAAAGTGTGATTCCTGGAGCAGCCGAATCAGAATGTCCCAGAAGCTTCCGAGCAACACCCATCCTCGAAGCCTACCTCAGATCAACTGACTCAGGAAATTTAGGGCAGCAAGTGCCATCTGGCTACTCTGGTGGAAGTGTAAGAACTTCTGAAATCCAACTCCTCACCAGGCATATAGCACCCTGACACCTGCCCATCAAGACAGCAGTCTCTGGATTCAGGTTGAAACCCTTGCCCTGTTTAACTGTGAGGCCTTAGGTGACCTCTGTACCCTTCTATATAGAGACTCAGTTTTCCCATGGATATCCACCTCAGGATTCTTCAGAGTATTGTTGTCAGTAATCCACACAAATCACCAAACACAATGCCTGGCACAGAATAATGCTTAATAAATGGTTGTTTTCTTAATAAGAAAAAATGCTTATTATTTCTTGATTAAGTTGTGTTCTTGCACCCCTCTGTTTCTTAATACAGGTTGCTACTTTGCCCTAGAATGGCCTCTTCACTTAATCTCCCTGGCAAATCCTAACATATTTATGAAAACTGTGTCACATGACACTATGACCTCCCCTGACCTACTCATCCAATGGACAGCAATGAGCTCCCCTTGCTCTGTTCTTGGATTTTCTTAAACCCCTCATACAGCTCTAGCTCTTACAGGACTTCCAATGCAGAGATCTGGTATTCACATAGCTCCCATAACTCTTTACCTACCTGGAATGTTACAGGCAAATGATAAAGCATTGCTGAATGAACCACTGGGCACCAAGAACCTTGAATTACAGTTCTCTGTTACCATAAGTTTTAGTTTAATGATTTATAAAACAAGTTTTTTGTACTATTGTGATAGATTTTAGCTCTTTCAAAAAAAACCCAATTAGAATTTTTAATAAGATGAAACCTTAAGTTCTCTCTGGAGGGGACCAGCTAGGAGCACACAGGGCCTAAGATCAGTGGAGCAGCTGGGACAGAAGTCTTCCTGCTGCCATTTGCACCAGGGAGTTGGGAAACTCCACAGCCTTCTGTGCATAGCCCACCAGGAGAGAGAGAGAGAGAGATCTCCCAGCAGTGCTTTCACTTTTGAGCTTAGAGGAGTAAGGACACAGGCTTACAGGCCCACAGGAGGAACAAACTCCAGCCAGAGACAACAATACCAACTAGCATCAGAGATAACCAGATGTCGAAAAGCAAGCACAAGAACCCTACCAACAGAAATCAAGGCCACATGGCAACATCAGAACACAGTTCTCCCACCATAGCAAGTCCCGGATACCCCAACACACCGGAAAAGCAAGAGTTGGATTTAAAATCGTATCTCATGATGCTGATAGAGGGCTTCAAGAAAGACCAAAATAGAAATACAGGAGAACATCCATCAACAGGTAAAAGCCCTTAAAGAGGAAACACAAAAACTCCTTAAAGAAATACAGGATCATAGGTCAACAGGCAGAAGCTCTTAAAGAAGAAACACAAAAATCCCTTAAAGAATTACAGGAAAACACAATCAAGTGAAGGAACTGAACAAAACCATCCAGGATGTAAAAGTGGAAGTAGAAACAATAAAGAAATCACAAAGTGAGACTGCTCAGGAGACAGAAAATCTTAGAAAGAATTCAGGAGTCATAGATGCAAGCATCAACAACAGAATACAAGAGATAGAGGAAAGAACCTCAGGTGCTGAAGATACCATAGAAAACATTGACTCAACAGTCAAAGAAAATGCACAATGCATAAAGCTGGTAACTCAAAACATCCAGAAACTCCAGAACACAATTAGAAGACCAAACCTAAGGATTATAGGTATAGATGAGAGGAGGGATTTAAATTTTAAAGACCCAGTAAATATTTTCAACAAAATTGTAGAAAACTTCCTTAACCTAGAGAAAGAGATGCCCATGAACATACAAGAAGTCTTCAGAACTCCAAACAGACTGGACCAGAACAGAAAGTCCTCCCAGCACATAATAATCAAAACACCAAAATCGCTAAACAAAGAAAGCAGTAAGAGAAAAAGGGAAAGTAACTTATAAAGGCAGACCATTAGAATCACACCAGACTTCTCACCAGAGATGATGAAAGCTAGAAGATCCTGGGCAGACTTCATACAGACCCTAAGAGAACACAAATGCCAGCCCAGGCTATTATACCCAGCAAAACTCTCAATCATCATAGATGGAGAAACCAAGATATTCCATGTTAAAACCAAATTTATACAATATCTGTCCACAAATCCAGCCCTACAAAGGATAATTGATGGAAAATGCCAACTCAAGGAGGGAAACTACACCCTAGAAAAAGCAAGAAAGCAATCTTCTTCCAACAAACCCAAAAGAAGATACACACACAAACATAAAAATAACATCAAAAATAGCAGGAAGCAACAATCATTATTCCTTAATATCTCAACAACAATGGACTCAACTTCCCAATAAAAAGGCATAGACTAATGAAATATTTCTCATGTAACTTCAATTTTATCAGAAAATGTTTGTAATTTTCCTCTTAATTTAGTAATTTTTATGTCTATCATTTGATCTGCATTATTTTTCATGATAATCTTCAATTTTAATATGTCTTTCTATATATTTCCACTATTTTATCAGAAATGTTTTCAATGTAAATATTTGATTTTATCACAAATGTTTCTACCACCTTCAATTAATTTAGAGTTTTTACATTAACCATTCTTTATGTAAAATTTTCCATGAAATAGTCAATTTTAATGTGTTTGTCTATATATTTCTTGAATTTTACCAGAAATATTTTCCATGTAAATCTTCAATTTTATCTGAAAATGTTTGTAATTCCACCTTCAATCAACTTAGAATTATCTTTATGCCTATCACTTTATCTGTATAATTTCCATGATAATCTTTAATTTTAACATGTTTTTCTATATATTTCTTCAATTTTATCCGAAATATTTTCCATGTATATCTTCAAGTTTATCAGAAAATGTTTATAATTCCACTTTCAATCAACTTAGGAATACTTTTATGCCTACCATTATTACATCTACATAAAATTTTCCATGATAATCTTCAATTCTAACATGTTTAAAATTTTTAACACCTAAAATTTTTCTACAATTTTATCAGAAATATTTTCCATGTAAATCTTCAATTCTATCATAAAATGTTTCTGTTCCATATTTCAATTGATTTAGCAATGTTTTGCATGTCTACCACTTTACTCTTTAATTTTCCATGAAAATGGTCAATTTTAACGTGTTTATCTGAAATATTTTCCATGTAAATCTTTAATTTTATCATAAAGTGTTTTTACTTCCCTTTTCAACAAAAAAAGAAAAAAAAAGAAAGAAAAAAGATGAAACCTTAAAACAAATAGCTAGGACAAAATCTGGAACTTCCTGACTTGAGGTAGAGATGAGGAGCCAGGATCTCATCTTACCAGGCAGCTCTCTCGCCCTGTGACACCTCCTCAGATTCTTGGAGAGTGTAGAGTGTAAGTTGAAAAAGCAAAGAAAGGAAACCAATATATTATCTCCATTATTCAAATTTATTAAACAATCTCTTATTTGAGGCATTCTGATTCCCAAACCCAAGCCCAAATCTCATCCTCCAGGGCAGACCTCTCATTGATAACTGGCAGAAACACCTCAGACAACAGCTTCTATAAGGAGTCCAAGTTCATGTCTGCTTATGCGGTTTTGCAGCCCAAGGTTTTCTTCTCATCTTGCATATCCAAATCCCAACCCATAACTATCTCCAAGCCTCTGCAACTGCAGGAAAACACACCTCACAGCTGAAGCATCCACTGTGCAACCTTTAAGAAGCCAGAGACCCTACCCAAGATAGGTATCTGCTCTCCAGAGTTTCCTGACTCACAGTGTTTTCTGTTTGTCTGATTGTTTGTTTTAGTATCTCTTCTCTCATTAGTAAAAGTGTAATTCCTCAGAGAACAGGAGAAACAAACAACACAGTAAATAAGAATTAGAGTTCCAGATTCCAACAGAATTCTAACTCTCAAGATGAGGCTCACCTTTTCTAGGTGACTCGCTTCCGTAAAAAGAAATAGCTCTTATTACATAATCCCATAGGAAGAACAATATCAACCAACCGGACACCCCAGAGCTCCAGGGACTAAACCACCAACCAAGGCGCATACATGGAGGGACCCATGGCTCCAGTCGCATATTTAGCAGAGGATGGCCTTGTCCAGCATCAATGGGAGGAGAGGCCCTTGGTCCTGTGAAGGTTCGGTATCCCAGTGTAGGAGAATGTCAGGTGGGGAGGCAGGAGTAGGTGGGTAGGTAGGGGAACACCCTCATAGAATGAGATGGAGGGGTGAGATAGAGGGTTTTCCAGGGGTGGGGGGAACCCGGAAAAGGGATAACATTTGAAATGTAAATAAAGAAAATATCCAATTAAAAAAAAGAATAATGTGAAGACCAAATTATATAATAGATTAAACAAGTAACCAAGCACTTTGAAACATAAAACATGCATGCACTCGCACACGCATGTGCACTACCAGTTACTCAGTTCAGGAGAATATGGTCTCCCCTGACATTCTCAATGGCTTACCAAGTACTGGACATAAGATAGGTGCTTAGCAGTATTATAGGTTCTAAGAGATATAAGGTCAATGTATAATGTGGCCAACCCCCCATTCCACACTCTCTCAGACCCCCAAGGGATAACGTGCAGTCCCTGTTTGGCAAAGCTGGATCGTTTCTAGACACAGCTTTGAAGGCATGAGATCAACCCTAATAATAAATGTCAATACTCATGTAGAAAGTGCTGCATTGCGTTTCGGCTAAGGAACTGTTTGAGTCCCGATCTAGAAGGAAGTTTCCTGGAATGCCAAGGCAAGTGTTCCCAGCATGAGGACGCTCATCTGTCACTCCTGTGGTTCCCCTTCTAGCAAGCAAGAGTTTATGAGACTCAGCAAAGTCAGAGCCGAGGGTAACTTCCTTCCCTAATGAAGGGCAGGGGAGCCCACAGTTAACATCACCGTATCTACTGGTGGAAGACTGGGTGACTGCTTTCCCCCAGCATGAGGAGCAACGAAAGGATCTGCTCTTCTGCCAGTCTCTATTCTATGACCGTTTTGCTGCCAAAACAAAAAAAGGGAGCACATACCAGTGTGGATGCTCCTGGAACACGTCACACCAAGAGAAAGAAGCTTTTTACAAAGCCACCTACCATATTGTCTCATTGAGATAAAAGCATCCCCAGTAGAGAATGGGTGTTCAGGACTGTGAGAGAGTATAAGGGGGTTTGCTCTCTAATAGGAGCTTGGAGTCACATATAATGAATTATGTAATGGTGATATTTGAACGTTTCACATTGGACAGGATATACTGTCATCTGTATGTGGGTCTCCTCACCCTGGTGGATTGTTGATCTTATGGTCCACGTGGGCAGTGGGAGCAGAGATGTTGAGCAGACGGTTCAGAAGCCCTGTAAGTACCTGTGGTGAATAACCGCACGGGGACCAGCAAACAGGAGGCAGATCAACTTAGGTTGAAAGTTTTGGGGGACTGAGGGTAGGTATATCCAGGAAGGGCAAAGGTCATTTGCTGGGGTTTTAGGGGGACCTGAACCGCCTCATTAGCATGGAAAGCATTTCAGGAATGTCAGGTGCTAGCTGAATAGGTTTTTTTCAGGAGAAAGGAAATTTGATCCTGAAATCTAATTAAGGCTGCATAATATTCCTCAGGTAGAGGTGCATGTGGGGGGTTTTGAATTCCCCAGACAAGGCTGGTGAAGGAAAAGTCCTGTCAGTCAGGGAGTCTCCCATATTGTGCTAAGCCCAGAGGCTATCTGGTCATGATAGACTTCCACCTTAGTTAGCAGAGTTTTCTCACACCTTCACACACACACACACACACACACACACACACACACACACACATAGAGGCAAACACACCTACAAGCCTACAAGCCAGTGGGGGAAAACATTCAAACTATTTTATCCACAGAGAAACACCAGTGACTGTTCTCTTAGCTCTGAAGTCTGCATATGCAAAGTCATCTTCAGGGTTACCCCCACTTACCCAGTGTACCTAACACCACACAGGAGGAGCAGCGCATTTCAACTGTGGTCTGTATCTCCGGACCGAGTCCTGTTTGTGAGTGAAGGACCCCGAGGCTCTGTTAGAGCCTTTTCAGCCCTTTCATCAAACCCCATGTTTCATGTTACTGTCAAGGATAGCAGCCTAGAAGAGAATCTGGTTCTTACCTATAACACTTGAACCTTAATGGCGGTGAACTATGACTAGTGAGAAAGACAGCTGTGGGGATTTACTCAGTTTCCCCAATCCTGTAATTAATGGAGCCCAGGGTTCTAAACCACCTGTGACTGGAGAGGGAGATTTAATACAGGGCATCAAAGGTATATATATTTTAAAGTGGATAAAGACATGAAGAACATAGGATGCAAATGAACCAGAAACAAAGAATAGGAAATATGAGACAAGGGGCAGACACGGTACAATCACTGGCACGGAGCAAACCTCATAGATGGTAGCCAGTCTTCAGAAAAGGCTTATATTTTCCCCAGACAATTTACACAGATCCTCTTGCTTTATGTTCACAGAGCTTTTATATTATCATTGTCAACACATGTGAAAACATTAAATATATCAGTCATTATTCCTACGGTTCAGTTCCTTCCCTAATGAGGATTAGAAAACCAGCAAGTTCTCGAACAGTGGGCTCTCTGGTGCATGGAAAAGGACCTGCAAAGCAGAGTAAGGGGTAAGTGTATGGTGAGCACCGCAGAAACCACAGAGAAACCTCTGGTCTAGGCTGGCCTTGTTGTGACCCCAAAACAGAACTAACCATGGGCAAGAGATTTTTTTTCAAAACTCCTGTGCCATCAGAAAATGATTCTGGTCACTGTTAGACAGTTTCTGTAAACTCAGGAAAACCTACGTTTTTACAAACTCATACTGACTCAACATAGACGTAGTAAGTGCCCTTCGTGAGGTTGGCTGTTGCTAGTGAAACCTTGCTTGGTATCAGGACTCCTTGGTATCTAGAACAGCAAGGTTAAATAAATAAGTAATAAAACATGCTTTATTTATCTGGGAGATGAAATGCATCAGCCACTATGGGGCAAGGCAACAAATACCAATAAGTGGTTGGTTTGTGGATACAAGAAATGCTTTGTTCAGAAGAGGCTGGAAGTCCAGCATCTGTGCCGTAGTAGACAGCATCTGGTCCTCATTAGAAGGCCAGGTCCTCATTAAAGAGTGTCCTCTTGCAGTGACCAGCACATAAAAGGAAGGAAGTTCATCTGAGAACTTCTATTAGAGGACAGACCATAAGTTTAAAATTTGTTCCTAAGGTCAGCATTACCATGAGTGACTGGCTCGCTGCCATGGACTGGATCTTGGCCAGCTGTGGTGGTGCCTGTCTTTAATCCCAGCACTTGGGAGGCAGAGGCAGGCAGATCTCTCTGGTTTTGAATGCAACCTAGGGTTTCCAAGCCAGCAAGGGGTACATAGTGTGACCCTGACCTAAACAACAACAACAATAACAATAATAATGATGATGGTGATAATAATAATAATAATAATAATAATAATAAATTTAAATATATCTTGATAGTATGAAATTAAGAAGATAAAAATGAGACAGAGACAGAGAGATTAATCCATCTGGAATAACCTTCTTGAAATGTACATTCTTGTTTATACATCCATGTAAAGAGAGGCCCACATTAACAATGACTTTGCAAGAGGCACCTGGGAGTTGTGTGCAAAGCAAGCTCCGTAGGCACCCATGCTTGACTATAATTCTAAGTGACTCTGCCCGATTTTAGGCTCCGTTAATAGGTGATGCCTGCCCAGACACCTCTGGGTATGTCATGTTAAGAAATCACTACAAGGGGCTGGAGAGATGATGATTCAGCAATGAGGAGCACTGGCTGTTCTTCCATAGGACCCATGTTCAAGTCCCAGCACCCACATGACTGCTCACAATTGTCTGTAACTCCAGTTCTAGGGGGTCACTGGCACCAGACATGCATGGTGTGTGTGTGTGTGTGTGTGTGTGTGTGTGTGTAAATAAAATATTTTTTTAAAAAAATCATTACAAAACTAGGAACCCTAGGAGAAGCATGAGAGGATAAAATGGAGGGTTTCTATTATTCTCTCTACTCATTTAGTGACTTGTTCATGCATTCATTCAACAAGCTTTTATTGAGTGCCCAATATGTGTGTTGCACTGAGGATACGGTTTATGCCACTGAAGCTCCAAAGTGGGGAATTTGGTAAGAGAAGAAATGTAATACCAGGTGGTTGGAAATTGCTAAGGAAACTAGAACAGAGGAGCAGTAACAGTCAATTAGACAGTGACAAATGTCTCTCCCTAAGGATGACATTTGATCAGAAGCCTGGGGAAAAAAAACTAAGGGAAGGTCCAGGGTTTTCTTCAAAAAGGTGGTAAGTGCAAAGACCCTGTGGTAGGAACAGCCTGGTATGTGCAGGGAGGTGGGCGTGGCTGGGTGGAGTGCAGTGGGAAAACAGCAAGAGCCAGAGCCAGTATCAGAATGGGGCTTGGCAAGCTATACTGTGAGCCTCACATCTCCTGTTGCGCATGGTGGGAGAGGGCTGGTAAATGGTGAGATAACTCTTCCTAGAACAACGGCAACAACAAAAACCTCAGGGACTGCCCAAGAATTCCCGGGAGCACAATGTCTCAATTTAGAGGACAATTTACTCAACGCCATCTAAGATCCTTTCCAGCTCTAGGTACCTACTGTTTCCCTCTCTGTAAAACCTTCTCAAGGAACCCACTTGTCTCACTGTAATAACCAGAAAAGAGTATCCAAAGCAAACTAAACAAACAGACTTGTTTCTTTTTCTTGGTAAGTAAGAGGAAAGTAAGGAGTCCTATACCTTCTGGTTCTAGATAATCCATCTCTTGGGATTAATCCAGAGGCTAGAATATGCATGTATCCATAGATAACTGGTATGGCCTATAATCCTATGTCTGCGAAAGCAAATGGCTTAATAAAAAGGAGAAAGAAACACCTTTCCTAGAATCTTTTGATAGAGGAAAGATGGAACAATATCCTTCTGGAGTGATCTAGGAAAAAAGCCTCAGGCAAGCTGACCTTGCGTGGTCTGCCGCGTCTGTATAGCTCTTTCACTGTGCCTTGGAAACAGTAAGCTAGCATAGTTATTAAATCCAACATCTTGAGATTGCCAGCAGAGCATTATGCAAAAGGGTGCAGGAGTTCTGGCCCTTCCTCTGTCCAGCTAAAGCTCTGCTGCTCTTGGGAGAAATGTTATACAACTTGCTAATTGCTACAATCCCGAGCTGTCAGCCTTGGTCAGGATCAGAACTTGGATGCTTACTGACCGTGTGGTCTGGAGTGAATTGGGAAACCTCACTAGACCTTCAGGTCCTCACATGAAAATGGAAAGAATTCACAGGACCTTCTTTACACTGCTGTAGAGATGGGAGCAAATTATTTGTGTAGTGTTGATTGCTTATAACAATGGCTGCTGTGAGGCCCCTAGAATGTATCAGACATTGGACAGAAATGATCTCACTAAACACTTTCAATGACCCTGCAAAGTCCATCGTGGATTCAACTTATTTAAGTTTAAGTCACTTGCCTAAGTTCACACACCCAGCAAGGAACGAAGCCAGCATTCAAATTCAGGTCTGCTTAACCAAGAGTCCAGCTTCTGAGAACGTCTGTACACTGGGCACTGTGCTGCAGCATGTTAGTTATATTATTATCTTTTACAAAACTCCCCCTGCCTTTCATTAGGAGGGGGGCATGAGGAGTTGTTTGTGAGGACTCTCGTCCAGGGTAATTTCCCATTTTGCTACCAGAGCAGTTGGGGTCATTTTCCTGGCACGCTCTTTCCCTGTCATCTGACTGACGCAGCTGGGCGCTTCCTAAGTCTAAGGCTTGGGTAAATGTCAGTCCTAGACTGGCAGCCATGGCTGTGGTAACAAAAGCCCTGCTTCTCTCCTCTTCCTAGTCCCCTTTCTTTTTTCTGTAGCTCTTTCTTTTTCGGTCCTGATAATTGATCAAAATTCTGGCACGTGTGTTTTTTTTTTTTAATCCATCTCATGATCATGATCCTACTATTGAGGATGACCCTGTTGTTTGACTCAACTACAGCACAGTCCGAGAGCCCCAGTGCCAAGAACCAGGATTGCCAACAGTCAGAGCTGGGAGTGATCAGTGTGGCTTTACCTCAGACACATCTCATGATCTAACCTCAATAACGCCACCAAGCTCAGTGTGACCCTGTGGTGTGACCGTTCTGGGAACTGTTCTAGGCTCAAATGACATCAGCAAGTCACAAAAGACTCTGCAAATACATTGCTCATGGAGCTTTCTCCGTCACTCTTGCTAGCTGAGACAGGACTCTCTATAAACAAATAGAGCAACTGCCGGACAGAATCATGACTAAAGAATAGAACAAGCTGTTAAGAGTGATGGCTACTTGGACTCCTGCTCCAGAGTTGCAGTGGTGAGCCTGTGAGAACGATGATAACTTGCAGTTTGAGTAGTTTGCCCATAGTCACCCAGTCGGTGACAGAATGTGATGTTGCAGGATTGTGCAATAATAATAAGGAATACATCAAGAATGACAACAACATCTCCACAGAGTAAGTTAGCTGTTTCTATGAATTATCATATACATTTTTATTAGTGAGGAAATGAAGAATCAGAAAGGTTATCATTCCATCAAGTTCACACAGTGAACTTGGTGGTGGAGAAAGGATCAGACCCCAGTCTAAATGGTCCAAAGAGCCCGATTCCCTCCTCCTCACCATATTTTCCCCCACCGCAATGATTAAGTCGACCAGCTTCTTCAAGATCAGGATTGCACCTCCATCATTTAGAAAAAGTTCAGCAATGCCTGGCACAGAAAGAATTGAGCTTCCAGACAGAAATCCAAACAGACAATAAGATGACCACTGATCCTGGCTTTCAGCTCTTCCTCTGCTAGTGGAGAGATGAGAAAATTGGCAAAGCCACCAACGCTGTTCTCAACGCAATGGCAACTTATTAGCATCCACCTAACCTCAACTCCCAAGCAAGCCTGTGACCTGGCCACACACACCTGTTAATTTATTAGACTCTTGCTTGCCTAAGAATGAAAGCAATTAATTTATTTGACTCTTGTTTGTCTAAGAATGAAAGCAATCAGTAAGTGGTTTGTGTGTGCCCTGCATGCTAATTGATAGGTGCCCTGCTATGGAGTAAAGGGGGGCATTGTAATCACTTTGATGAGCTTGGACACTCTTGTATTATCCCATCTCCAGCCAAACAATGCTTTTCTCAGCAAGGCTGGGCTCCTAGTGCTCACAGCTGCACAAAGGGTTTTGGACGCAGCGTTTCCATGCACGGCATGGCATCAGAATAGATGAGTAAAGGCATGGCTGTTTCTCCCCATTGTTCCAGCTGCTACACAGCTAAATATAAATATCCGAGAGCGTTTATGCTTGTTTAAAAGATGTAATGAAAACTAGGCAATCCTTAAGAGTCACACACACAGACACTGTGACAGCATGGAGAAGGCCTGTACAGGTTCAAACCAGACAAAAGTCCCAGCATGGAACAGGGGAAGTAGACACAAAGTCTGGCCCCAGACCAAGAGCTGTTTGCAGTTGATACCGGCTAGGGAAGAAAAAAAATCAGTGTTCTCCAATAGAGTGCCACTGAATATATCGATTGCAAGCCAGGGCAGACTCCATGCCCAGGAATAATTAGCCAACACAAGCTGCATGTTTTCTTGCATGTTCTTTGCTTTGTTTTTGTGTGTTTTGTCTAACAGGGTTTTTGGGTTTTTGTTTGTTTGTTTGTTTGCTTGATTGTTTTTAGTTTATTTTGATTTTCATTGGGTTTTTTTTTTTCATTGCTTGCTTGCTTGCTTGCAAGTTGGGTGGGTAGAGAGGTAGGGAGTAGCTGAGAAAAGTCAGGGAAAGGAAAAATGCAATCAGAATATATTGAATGAAAAATTAAATACAAAAAAATTTATTTTAAAAAATCAGGTAAATCTATGTCCCAGCTTCACTGTCTTTGCTTATTAACTGCCTGAGTTTGGAAGCCATGACTTACTCCTCTTCCTGTCAGCCCTCAGAGCTGAGCCAACAGAGGCCTTCCCTGACCACCCTGTCTCCGCTGCCATGTCTTGGTTTTGACATCCCCTACACTCCCCACCATGTTCATCTACCTACTTCCTCACTCATGTGTGTGTCCCTACTGGACTGAGGAGAGCCAGGATTTGTCTTCCCCATTGTACCCCAGGCCTTCCACAATGCTTGGTACACAGAGACATATGGTAAACACTTGTTGAATACATTAATGAAGGAGTTATATGCTGGAGGAGGAGATGGAAAAAGGGAAACGTAGGGTCGAGACTTGAGGCACACAAGAAAATGAATCACGGGGACTGTCCTGCAGCCTTGCTCCCGGTGGCAGTTTAAATGAAAACGTCCCTGTAGGACTCTGGCATTTGAACATTTGCTCTCGAATTGGTGACACTATTTGGAGAGGTTTAGTAGGTGGAGCCTTTCTGGGGACGGGAAATAAGAGGTTAAGGTCTCCCCTTATCTTCGGTCTCCTTTCTCTGCTTCATGATATGGTTGTGGGTGAGCCCCCTCAGCTTTCTATTTGTATGCCATGCCCACCCGCTTGCTGCCACGCCTCCCCACCATGATGGATGAACTCATCCCTCTGGAACCGTAAACTGAAATAAACTTTTTTCTATAAGTGACTCGTGGTCATGGTGTTTATCGCAGCAGCAAAAAGAAACGGATACAGCATACCTAAATACCGTTGGAAGGCAGCTGGTCTCCGAGGAGTGCTGACTCCCCTGTGAGTACAGGTAAGACCAACACTTCTGCTCAAATTCCTGGCAGAAGAGGGACATACCCTGAGCCATCGGGAAAAAGGTATCAAGGAAGAACCAACAACAGGATTCTTCCAGTTTCCGTCTGTACCCCTGAGCTGATCCTGTGCCACAGATCTTCATATCCAAATTCTGCCCAAAGAAAACTGGTCTCCCAAGAGTACTGATACACAGGCTTACAGCAGGGACAAGCCACAGTCAGAGACAGCAAGACCAGCTAACACCAGAGATAACCAGATGGTGAGAGGTAAGTACAAGAACATAAGCAACAAAAACCAAGACTACATGGCATCATTAGATGCTAGTTCTCCTACCACATCGAGTCCTGCATATCCCAACACACCAGAAAAGCAAGACTCTGATTTAAAATCACATCTCATGATGATGATAGAAGACTTTAAGAAGGACATAAATAACTCCCTTAAAGAAATACAGGAGAACACAGGTAAACAACTAGATGCCCTTAAAGAGGAAACAAAAAAAAAAAATCCCTTAAAGAATTACAGGAGAACACAATCAAACAGGTGAAGGAATGAAACAAAACCATCCAGGATCTAAAAATGAAAATAAACAGGGACACAGTGAAACTAATTGAAGCTTTGGACCAATTGGATTTAACAGATATATATATAGAGAGAACATTTCATCCTAAAGCAAAAGATACTTTTTTTCTCAGCACCTCATGGTACCATCTCCAAAATTGACCATATAATTGGTCACAAGAGAGACCTCAACAGATATAAGAAGATCGAACTAATTCCATGCTCCCTATCAGATCACTATGGAGTAAGTGTGGTTTTCAATAGCAACAAAAACAACAGAAGACCCACATACACATGGAAGCTGAACAATACTCTACTCAATGATACCTTGGTCAAGGAAGAAATAAAGAAAGAAATCAAAGACTTTTTAGAATTTAATGAAAATGAAGGCACAATATACCCAAATTTACAGGACACAATGAAAGCAGTGCTAAGAGGAAAACTCATAGCCCTGAGTCCCTCCAAAAAGAAACTGGAGAGAGCATACACTAGCAGCTTAAAGGCACACCTGAAAACCCTGGAACAAAAAGAAGCTAATTCACCCAGGAGGAGTAGAAGACAGGAAATCATCAAACTCAGGGCTGAAATCAATCAAGTAGAAACAAAAAGATACAAAGAATCAACAAAACCAGGAACTGGTTCTTTGAGAAAATCAACAAGATAGATAAACCCTTAGCCAGACTAACCAGAGGGCACAGAGACAGTATCCAAATTAACAACATTAGAAATGAAAAGGAAGATAGAATAACAGAAACTGAGGAAATTCAAAAAAATCATCAGATACTACTACAAAAGCCTATACTCAACACAAGTAGAAAATCTGGAGGAAATGGACAATTTCCTAGACAGATACCAAATACCAAAATTAAATCAGGATCAAATAAATCTTCTAAACAGTCCCATAATCCCTAAAGATATAGAAGTGATCGTTGAAAGTCTTCCAAACAAAAAAAGCACAGGACAGGTTTTAGTGCAGAATTCTATCAGACCTTCAAAGATGACCTAATACCAATACTCTTCAAACTATTCCACAAAATAGAAACAGAAAGAACACTACCTGATACATTCTTTGAAGCCACAGTTAGGCTTCAAAGAATTCACAGTATTCTCCCTTGGAGATGGAATGGTTTCTGTCTAATCAGGAACTTGTCACAATTTCTTTTCATAGAGGACTTCATAAGAGATTTTTTTTCTACTTCTATCATGTTTAATGTTCCAAATTTTAAAAACTGGTTGAGTGCATATTTCTTTTAGCGTCAGAAGATATTGTGTATATTTAAGAGGCATTTAACTATTATAAATTATTTTGATGACTTAAAAAAATGTCAATATGGAGTTGTATGTTTTAAAATAAATTTTATTAGTTTATAAAAAAGAGACTACTACAGTCCTTGAGACATACTGCAGACCGTTCCCTCCATCTCTCTCTACCCTGCTCACCCTTGCTCTAAGCCCACAGCTCTCAAGTATTTTCAAGACTCTAAAGCAATGCTGGGCCAATCCCAGGAAAATAATTCTATTTTCTTATTCTTGTTCCTAGGAATCCAACTTCTGCTTCACTTCAGCATAATAATTGTGACTTGAGTCACGTCATATTAACTACCATTTGACAGTTCATACACAATGTCTCAAGGCTTCCATGCCCATTCTGCTTTGGGAACAACCATGTCTCCCAATACCCTCAGAAGATCAGCATGTTTTTGTGGTGTTTGCCTTTAAATGTCACTTTGCACAACCTAAAATCCTCAGAGAAGAGAGTGTCAGTTGGGGAATCATGTTTGCCTGTGGCAAGGGAGAGGGGAAGATCATCTTGATTGTAAATTGACTCAGTCCACTATGGGCAGCACCATTCCCTAGGCTAAGCCATGAGTCATGTAATAGAGAAGAAACCCCAGCCTTGAGAGATGACTCAATGTTTAAGAACACTGCTGTTAGAGAAAGGACACAAGGAGCTGAAGGGGTTTGCAGCCCCAAAGGAGGAACAATAATATGTACCAACCAGTACCCCAGGGCTCCCAGGGACTAAACCACCAACCAAAGAGTACACTTGGAGGGACCCATGGCTCCAGCTACATATGTAACAGCGGGTGGCCTTTTCAGACATGAATGAGAGGAGAGGCCTTTGGTCCTGGGAAGACTCAATGTCCCTGTGTAGGAGAATGCCAGGTCAGGAAAAGGGGGGTGGTAAGCAGGGGGAGGGGGGAATAGGACGGTAGGATTTTGGAGGGGTAATGAGGAAAGGGGAGAACATTTGAAATGTAAATGAAGCAAATATCTAATAATAATAATAAAAAAAAGAATACTGTTGTTCTTGCAGAGGACTGGGGTCCGTTCCTAGCACCCACTTGTAAACCACTATGCCAGTAATCCCAGTTTCAGGGGACTTAATCTTCTCTTCTAACTCCTGTGAGTGAGCACACATGGTACACAGAAATATATGTAGAAGAAATACTCCTATACATAAAGCAAAATAAACCAAAATAGAGAATGAAGAAAGCTAGCAGGCAGCGTGTGTGCATTCATTTCTGTGTTGTGACCACACGTCTCTGTGCCTTCTGTACAATAACGAACCACAATCTGGGATTGTAAGCTAAATAAACCATTCTTCCCCTAAGTTGCTCTATGTCAGGATATTTTTCTCACAGCAACAGAAATGAAGCTAAAAGAGCTTGGTATACAACATGCAATCATTTCCATTCCCAGCACATAGGAGGGCGAGGAATATTAAGACAGGTTGATTGCCTTTCCTCTTTGTAGATCATCATCAAACTGCAGATTGAGGACAACGGCTTATCTTGTATTATTCAGGAAGGTTCCTCCTGGGCAGCTCTGATGGCATCGTTTAACCAAGTTGGAGACTCTAAGAGCTAATATTGAGACAATAAATATCAAAGAGGATGACAAAAAAAAAAAGTCCAGGCCCAGCCAGGGGTGTATGAATGCTGGGAGTGCCTCTCAAGAGTCCTTTCCTATGTAGTTTAGGCCAGCCCAGAGATTAAAAGATGGGGTCCAGACAAAGTAATAGCTTACACAGGAGCTGGAGCATTTCCTTGCTTATCCCTTACCTAACAGTTGGCACCACTGTGCTCTGTGCTCTTTCTGGTTGAGATGCTCTGATATTATGGGAGGTGCTTTGGATACAAGATAACAATCTATAACTCCAGTTTCAGGAGATCTGACGCTCTCTCCTGACCACCGTGGGCACCAGGCACACATATGGTGGACATACATACGTGCCATAAAATATTCGTGCACATAAGCTAAAGTTCATCAAAATAAAAATGATAGCTTAAAATCATAGTGATTTGAAATAACTTTAGGAAATGTCTTGTATTGCACATCCAGCGCTCATATGATGATTTCTTTTGAAGTATGATCTGATTTGATCACGCAAATAGCTATTACTGTTATCATCCATCATCGATGGGAGGAAGAAAGTAGGAACAGAAAAATTAAGTGACAGAGCTGCAATGTAGACAGCGTGGCTGAAGAAACTGAACTCTTACTCACTTCTCCACTCTATCAGGTTTATCTGAGGGATGGGTTCACTTTTAATCACAAACCAGTTTCCTCGTTGTTAAAGTAAAGACACATTAATTGCACACTGTACTTCTTGCATGGTAACAGTCTGGGCAGACAGTTTGGCGTCAGTGGACTTTACTATGAATTCTAAGATTTACTGAGAGTCTTTCCAAAATTACTTGACCCTTTTTAGGGGTTCGCTTTGTTTATCCTACACATGAGGATAACAATAACACATTCAATAAATGTAACAAGAGTATGCTTAAAGAAATCAATATTGTCGGGGCTGGAGAGATGGCTCAGTGGTTAAGATCACTGACTGCTCTTCCAGAGGTCCTGAGTTCAATTCCCAGCAACCATATGGTGGCTCACAATCATCTCTAATGGGATCTGATGCCCTCTTCTGGTGTGTCTGAAGAGAACGACAGTGTACTCGTATATTTAAAATAAATAAATAAGTCTTTAAAAAAAGAAAAGAAAACAATATTGTCACCTTAAAAACAGAAAGCACATAAGTACTTAGACAGGTACTTTGTTCAGATCCCCAAATCAGCATCGTGGGAATTATTATGTGGAAGCTAATTAGAAATGTAGAGTCACCCCCACAGCAGAATTTCTCAATCAGGAGCTCTGGTACAGCTAATGTGTTAGATTAGCCATTATTAAAGAAAATAGCCATCATTTTCTTTTAAGTTTTAATTATTAATTATTTTATGTATGTGGCTGCTTTGCCTGCATGCATGTCTGGGTAGTATGTGCTTGCCTGGCACCTGGAAGCCAGAAGAAGGCACAGGATCCCCAGGAACTGGAGTTACAGATGGTGTGAACTGGCCTACAAGTGCTGAGGATCGAACTGGAATGAGCAGCCAGTGCTCCTAGCCAAGATGTCATCTCCTCAGCCCACTTGTTTTCTTATTTACATGTTTGTTTGCTTGTTTGAGAATGGGTCTGTGTCCTAGACCGACTCATGACAATCCTACAGCATCAGTTTCCAAGTGATGGGATCACAGTTATGAGATAACATGCCTGACATTACTTCCTTAAATGTCTTTATTGGCATATATTAATTATTCAGAATATAATTCATAACAACATTCTCATACATAGGCATGAGGTATTTCAATCATATTCATACCTCACCCTCTCTTATCTCTTACATATTCTCTTAATCTCCTTTCTCCTTCAAACTAGACAGGGTGGGTCTCTTGTATCCAAGGCTGGCCTTGAACCATTCATACTGTAGATGATCTTGAACTCCAGATCCTCCTTATACATCTACCTCTCAAACTCAAGGATTATAAACTGGGATTATAAACCACTGCATGTAGTGCTGGCTGTTGAGATTAGGGCACCATACTGCGCATCTTTATTCTCCGTCCTTTTCTATGAAAAATAAAAATAAAAAGCTCCCTTTTTTAAGTTGGCATTGTGAGAAACTTTCTTTTTGCTCTTTTCTGTCCTGAATGTGTAAAATAAACTTTGACTCGGTGCTTTAAAAAAGCAAAACAAACAAGCCAACAACTATGACCAGATTTGTCCCATAGGCTATAGTTTGCCAACTCTTGGTTGTTTGGGTATTTAGATATATGTCTATATTTATTTTATTTTTAACAAAATTCTCTCTCTCTCTCTCTCTCTCTCTCTCTCTCTCTCTCTCTCTCTCTCTGTGTGTGTGTGTGTGTGTGTGTGTGTGTGTTTGTGTGTGTGTGTGTTTGTGTGTGTGTGTGTGTGTGTGTGTGTGTGTGTGTGTTTAGGTCAGAAGAGAATACCAGATCCTCTAGAACTGAACTGGCATTACAAGAGGGTGTAGACCACCTTGTGGGTTCTAGAAATGGAACCCTGGACCACTGAAAAAGCAACAAGTACTATTCACCATTGGCCCATCTCCCAGCCCTGCTAAACCTTGGTTTTGAAGACCCCGTGAGATAATTGATGTAAGTACTTTGCATGACCTGTAGAAGACAAGTCATCAAAATAACCAGCACACGTGTAGTTCAAGTGCTTTCAAACTGGACACAAAAGGTAAAATAAAACCCTAACTAAAACCAAAGGCATTTAACCTTGTCAAAAGCCTCTGAAGTGTGACTAAAATAAATGTATAATTTTCATATAGACTTGAGCAATATTGACATATTGAAACATTATTGAATCTACTGTCCACTGTCTAGTTTATCTCAGATACAGTTGCTAGATACCTTTTAAAAATATTTCTAACAATGGAAAGATATTCTTTAAAAGTATTCATTGTTTATATTGAAGTTAACTGGAGCGTCTTGGTATTTTGTTTTTATATATTTAGTTCTCACTAAATCTGATGTCCCATGTATAGATCACTATGGGCCACTATTTTGAAAACTCCAATTCTATCACACAATGGGGATAATCAACACAAGCAACATTTTGTTCTCAAAGGAAGGAAAGGAATTGCATTCTTATGGAATTAACCCCAAGGTTCAGAACTAATAACTCCCCTGGGTAGAAGCCACTGAAACATTGTGTTTCACACTCGTGGGTGCCAAGAACAAGCTTAGGTCACCCAAGGAAAAAGCGCAATAATCTTGCATTTGTTCCTGCTGATTAAAGTCGAGCAGCTTCCAGCCAAGTGTTAGGCACCCCTCATGTCACTATGTTGAATTAATACGTGAACAGTATTAATGATGGAAAAACTCAATTATATCCAATATATCCAAAGGTTTACGGTTGGATTTGTCAGCAATCAAGTTGTATACTGAGAAAGCCTACCCTGTCAGTCATCAAATCCTTTGAGTGGAGAAGAAAGAATTCTCATTGCAAGCGCTGTCAAGTTCAAAGCCCTTGTGGAGATAAAAATCCTTTACAAGTTTGTAAGCCCCAAAACATTGACGTCTTACATTCACATTTGAACATCAGACTCTGAGGGCGAACATCAGAACACTTGGTGACTGAAAACAAATATTGAGTTGAGTGTTACCAGACAAAACACACGCGGGGAAGGAGGAAATTAGAAAGTGTGCGTTGGTCAACTACAGATGCCATAGCAAAGTATCACAGGAAGAGATTGAACCAAGAGTAAAGAGAAAGTGATGTTGGAGTGCCTGGCTCTATAGGATTATCTATACCACTCCTTCAAAAGCTCAGGTAGCATCTGGTCAATAGGGTAGAAAGTGAGTGTTAAGAACCAGAGGACCAGTGTCTTCTGGACAGGACACAGCCATTGGAGTCATGAGTGCACTACAGCCCTGGCTCCTTCTTACGCAAGACCTTCATAAGACTGAGCCCAACTCAAGCTCATTAGGCGTGGGGGAGGGTCTCCAGATGGCTCAGCCCTCCCTGAGGGACTGTGGGCACTTAATGGGTGCTGCAGTGGCAGGGGGGTGGGGGATCATCTTTGTTTGTTTGTTTGTTTGTTTGTTTGTTTTTGATCTAGCCACTGATCTGTTGTGGTGTTCTAATATATAACTCCCAATTCATGTTCATGCAAGGAATAAGAGTAAAACTCAGAGAACCGAGAAAAATAAAGGAGATGAAGGTTGGAGGGGAATTTTTTTTTTTTTTTGGAAGATAAAAGAGTCTCAAATAAAGAGAGAAGAGGGGTGAAAGAGGCTAGTGAAAATGACCAAAAAATTATAATTAATTAATTAATTAATTAATTAATTAATTAATTAAACAGTGGCTGAACCAATAGAGTTGCATTGGCATACATCCTGAAACCTGGCAGAGTAGGAGCGAAACGTCAGTCAGCAGACTGGTCTCGCCTGAGGTCTCCTTCCTTAGTTTACCATCGCTTTTACCCTGTGCCTCTTCATATCATCCTCGCTCTGTGTGTGTGTCTCTATGTTCATGTTTCCTCATTATACAAGGACACCCGTCCTATTGGGTCAGGACACATGTTCACGACCTGCTTTAACGACCTCCCCCCAAAAATCCCTAACTCCAAGTAAAGTCACGCTTTGAGTTCGACAGGTCTAAGACTCCAAGACATGGACTTGGGCATGGGATACAATTCAACAACCCATAATAACAGTTTTCATTTAGTCTGTCGGAAAAGTGACCCCACAGATTCACAGGACTTTCCAAACAAGGCTTGTTTCTCCTCTGATGAGAGCATTCCACTCTATAATGGAAATGTTCTTGCTTATTGAGCGTCTGGAATGATTGATTATTTACTTTTGAATAAGGATCCAAGTCCATGGCCTTCCACCTTCTCCAAACACCAAAATGCTGGCCAGCGTCCATCTTTCCAGAGGATTACCTTTATTCCACAGCGGCTCCATCTTCACGCCCTCATCCAGCCGGCTTATAAGCAGTGACTCATTTCACACTATTCGATCACCAAAGTGCGTAGCCTTCAAACTCAGTTATTTGTTCATATAATTTATTAGTTATTGATCCCTTCCTTCCAAAAGCCCACAGGTTGTTAATACATTTCCAGATCAGATGTTTCCAATGTGGGTCTAAAAATAGAGGTACAGAAACTCATGAATGTAATAAATACATAGCGAGATTAATAAGCTAAATTTTTCAAAATAAACTAAGTCAAAGGGCCTTTTTTAAAGAAATCATATTTCCTCAATGCTCACCATCCACTCTTGAGTCAGAAACTGGATTGGTTGTTTTAGAAACTGTCAATGTTTCCTGTAGCATGGCTGCAGAGGGTCATGTTACAGAGAGTTGATTATAGCGTTACATGTTGCATCAAAAAAAAAAAAAAAACCGCAAATATAGTCTAATGCCCAGCTATGGAAATTGACTGAAGAAACCACAAGATAGCTATAATGTGGGACGTAATCTCACTTGTGTTTGCAAAGAACTTATAACAGCCCAGGGTTTGTTTTTAAGAGCAAAGCAGGTTGCAGAAAGTTAAGCAGGACTCCGGTTTTAAGATACATGTGCACATGGCAATATAGAAGGGTTCTTCACCTATGTCACCATGCTCATCTCTAAGTAATGCAACTTTAGATTATGTTCATTACTTCTTCTTTATGTTTTCTCTCATTCAACTATTTCTAGACATTGTATGTAGTGCCTATATACCAGAATATGCCTATTCTTGGATTATTTTTATTTTATTATTTTATTTTATTTTATTCTATGTGTATGAGTGTTTTGCCTGTGTACGTCTGTGTGTACCACATGTGTGCCTGGTACCTGTAGAAGTCAGAAGGTGACAACCTGAGTGGTTGATGGTTGTAAGCTGCCATTTGGATGCTAGACACCCAACTCATGTCCTCTGCAGGAGCTGCAAGTCCTCTTATCTGCTATGCCATCTATCTCTCCAGCCTAATATAGCTCTTTTTAATAAACAAAACTTGCCCTATGAAAGGCTATTATTGCCTTAGGCAAAACATCATTCACCCCACTGGGTTACAGAAGGGATCACAGATTGTAGTACTGGACTTCTAGAAGATAGTAATTTAGAAAGATAAATAAATAAATAAGTAATTAGATAAGTAAGATCACGCAACTGACCATGTTTAAATGGGCTTCAGAAAGGGGGGTGGGGGAGACAGAGAGGGGTGAATGTGAATCAGAGAGACGGAAGAGGAGCAAGGCCTTCTTCATAAAGGGTGTGGTACGACGTACACAGACGTACACAGGCAAAACACTCATACACAGGGGAAGGACTTGAGGAAATGGGGTATTTTCAGTGAGGATGTACAATGAGGGAAGGAAGGTTATTCCCGGCAGAGGATGTGATGTAGATAAACACCGTGGCACTAAAATGCCAGGCCTACAGATCCTGTCAGGGAGGCGGATGCGAGCTTTGGAATCTTGAATAAGGACAGAAATGATGGTGCCTTCCTGCCTACCTATCCCCTTATCCCTGAGTCCCTAACTGTTTCTAGAATAGTTGTATAGCAAGGAACTTGTTGCCTTGCAAAATCTGTCAGGAAATTCCTGATTAAATTCACTGAAATTTAGCGTCCTGTATTCCCCACCACATGACCCAGTGACACCATCTCCAAGACAGGAGGTGCTAATCCCCCGTCCACATCAAAACGAAAGACACAGAGACAGGTATGCTAACCTTCTAAGTCTTCTTTCTTTCTTTCTTTCTTTTTTTACAGATTAAATGGACTGTGCACATCCTTGCTACAGCATCCCTGCAGTCTGTCATCACTTACTTTATGTCTCCACATGACCCATCTATCTATTTGCTACTGTTGAACTGACCCATCTCTTTTTATCTTCCCAGTTGCCATTTTGGTTGGGGTCCCTCTCTCTCCTTGATTACATACTACAGTGCATCCAATATGCCTGCTCTGCCACCACCACCACCACCACCATCATCATCATCATCATCATCATCACCACCACCACCACTACCTTCCTCTTCCTCCTCTTCTTCCTCTTCTTCTTTCTCTTCTTCTTCCTTCCACTCTTTCCAGCCTACTGTCCATTCTCTAGTCTTTGCAAACCGTAAAACACATTACAGTACAGCCTTGCTTACCGCCTTCACTGGTTCCCATTCTCCTAATGACCAATCACCATGTAGTAGCTTTATATAGCATCCCTCACTACCCCTCCTAGCCTCTACCTCTCGGGATTATTTCTTGCAGTTTCTTGGCTCTCGGCCTATTGAGGGTGCATCGTCTTGAAACACCCTGCTTTTCTCTACTCGGGTTCCGCAGCTCAGTGTAGACAGACATCAGTTCCACAGTTCATCCCGTTCCATTACGTTTGGATTAAATATCCCTTCTTATGTAGCTCCATCTGGACTTAAGTTTCCTCTGTCAGAGTATAACATCAAATTAAAGCCACCTGTTTCCTTGCCCAGACCTTCTTTACACTGCAAACTCCGTGTGATCTGATCTGCCTTTTACAACACGGTGGATGATCCACAGTGGGAACTCAGACAATAATTGCTAATAAGTTAATGTGTAGCATTCAGATTGAGACATAATGTTCTAAAGGTTGAACAGTACAGAGTGAAATGACTCTCATCTTCTATATTTGCTATTCTAGACTTCTTTTTTTTTTTATAAAACCTAACTTTAATTTTAGAAGCAACGTCTTATGATCGATCTTGCTGCCAGATTAAATCTCTAAAAATTAAATAGGTGAAGCCACCATTTCTCTCCTGAACAATTCTCCTCCCTCTCTACATATTCCCCCTTCTCAATCCTCCTCTTCTTTCCCTTATCCCTTTTTATTTTTAAATATAGCATAGCCCACGTGTTTTCAAATGCTTCATTTTAGCTGAAATTCCAACTATCCTTTTAAAAATCGGATAATGAAATAACCATTCAGAGCAAAAGTTACACAACTAGTGATTGCCAGAGTAGAGACGTGAGCCCAGGTCCTATGACTCCAAGTTCATGGTCATTAGCACACATTACACAGGATCCTCTCAAAAAACAGAAAACATGCATAATTTGATTATGCTGGCTCCTAACCACCACCTACTCCCTTCTCCTAAATACCCACTGAATTAATTAGCCCTTTGATTAAAGATATTTTAGTCAGAAGCCCTTAACAACTCAAGGGTATTGAAGGACAGACTTGGATGAATCCCCCTACAAATTTATTCAAAATGCTGTGTGTAGACTTTTGTACATTTTTTTTCCTAAGAAGAGTAGTGTGCATCCAAACCTCAAAAGAACCATGGCCCCACAGAGCTTAAGAACAGCTTAAAGTTTAAATAACTCCCTATAGAACGCAATCACTAGTCACCCCTCAGAGTTTCCAAAGGCAGAGTTCTCTTGTTAGAAAATCAGAACCACATTTTCTCACTCGTAGTCTCCCAGAGTCTCCATCATTCTCTAGAGAGCTCTTGGAGGAGATTTTTCTCCATGGCCATTCAGAGGCCCCAGGTACCTTCTCTTTCTGTGTTCTTCTCTCCTGCTGGGCTGCAGCCCAAGGAGGATTTCTTGGCTGTCATAAAGTCGACAGAAGCAAAACTACAAAAGCCTTTCTTGCCTAGGAATAGATAAGCTATAGGAAAAGTCTCCAGATTCAGATGTGGATACAGTAGAGACTTGGAACATTATTTCAAATATCCAGAAATGCTAAACCCTTCCTGCTTAACATAATTGGAAGACTGTGACTTTTCCTGCTAATACGATGACTCTTTATTCTCTACCCTATTATATCTCAGGAAAAAAAATCCTCATAAGCTGTTATATCTCTATTTTTCTAATCCAATCCCTGAACACAATATTCATTCTTATCCCCTATATAAGAGCACAGAATAGTTGCTGGAAAGATGACTCCTTGTATAAAGGTGCTTGCTATACAAGCCCAATGATGTGAATTCAAGCCCCAGACCCCTAAGAAAGTAGATGAGAACTGACCCCACAAAGTTGTTCTCCAGTACACACACACACACACACACACACAAACACGCACACATTTTTTATGTGTCCCCCCCCCAAATGAATTCACAAGCATCCTTGGCCGAGTGAATACATCTCAGTTGGTAAAGTGCTTGTTTAGCAAGCATGAAGCCCTGGATTCAGTTCCTAGTATTATATAAACCTAAGTGTAATGGCGCACACCTGTAAGAGCAGGGTTTCAGGAAGGAGAGACTGGAGTGTCAGAGGTTCGTCATCTCTATAGCAAGTCTGAAGTCAGTCTGGGATACATGAGACCCAGAGAGGTGAAAAGGGAGGGGAGAGAAACCAATGGGAAAGAAGGGGAGGGGAGAGGAGGAGGGGGAGGAGGGGAAAGGAGAGGAGGGCTCAAACCCCAGCACCCACATGACAGCTCACAACTATCTGTGGCTCCAATTCCAGGCCCCAGCATCAATGCCCACTTAAAAAAAAAAAAAAAAAAAAAAAAAAAAAAGGCTAGTTTCGGAGAACCTGTACCTACCAACATCATTCTTAGAAGAAAAATACAAGAATTCACTAGAGACATCTCCCAAAGCATGTCGGTGACCACACCGCACTCTAGGAACACCTGGCACCGTATGGAGATGAGGTGACGGGACACTATTGATTGGATTTAGGATCGCCTGAAAGGCACACTTGGGGATGTCTCTGAGTGTGTCTCCAGAAAGGACAGAAAACCCACAGACCTGCCCTAAATATGACCGTCGATATCCCACGGGATGTGGTCTCAGACTGAGAACAGTAAAAAGAAAAACCTAGCTGAGGGGCAGTTTTCAGCTCTAGCATGACTCCGACCCCCACCCCCCACCCCCACCCCCACCCCCATTCCCACCCCCACCCCCACCTGGCTTCTGACTTCAGACACAAGCAAGGAGACCGCCCACCTCATGTTCCCCAGGACCAGTCCATTATAATAACAGACACTACAGCCGAAGTAAGTCCCCCATCCTACAGCAGAAAGAAGAGTAACCAATATAGATAAAGGCACAGATTGGATGGCACTGGCCCCACCCACATCAGATGAGCGTGAGACGGTGACCAGAATGCCTGACCTCAAACAATGGAGGAGAGACGGTTCATAACACAAACAAGAAGGTGCGCATAGGAACGTCATCCGATGCAAAGACAGGAAGGCACAGCCTGAAAGACAAGTCCCCTCCCTCGGGTGACTCCGCTGTGTCTGACGTGGTGGGGATGCCATCCGAACGATGGAAGAGCAGAACAGGAGGAAGAGCAGAGGAGACAGATTCAGCCTTGAACATTCTGACTTCACGATGCCTTGTGGAACATCTAATGGGAGATGTTTTAGGAGGAAGGCTGTGCTCCCGACCCCGTGTGTGTCTGCAGTGGCTGACGCTCCTGGAATGAATGAGATGATGCGGCCCACTGGATGACAAGGGAAGAGACACCAGAGGGTCACACTGGAAGATCTGGAGTGGGGCCTTAAGCATTAAGTAGTGACTCCGAAGGGCAGAAGAGAACAAGGAGGTGTATTATCTTAGAATCTAAGAGTCTAAACACAAGAGAGAGAATAGCCAGCTATTCAAAATGGCCCCAGGAGCCCGAAGAAGAGGACTTTCAAGTTCTCTAGTTTTGGGTGCAGAGGCTTTCCACGGCCCCAACAAAAAGATGGTCTTCAGAGTGGTGGACCAAGGCTCTTAACTAGCTATGAAGGGATGAGTAGGGAATACGCACAATGAGATCTTGTCACCTACTCTTTCAAGAAGGAGAAAACACCAGGTAGCAGCTGGAAGTGGCCCTCTGGAGAGGATCAGTTATTCCGAAAATACCTGAAGCAGGGCAGGAAACCTCCGAGTTCAGTGGCACTGGGTGTGTGCTAAAGGCACAAACGAATCCCAGAAAGGCGCTTGCGTTCTGCCCCGTTATCAGTGAGAAATGGCTCCCTGCTTAACCTGTTCCCATGAAACCAGAGTGGAAACACAGCAGTCTCTGAAACCCATTAGCCACCCGCTCCTTGCTGCCCATCTGCTGTGCCCGAGGAGACTTCCAAGTCCAGACCCAAAGCGCCCCGAGATCAGTTGAGAAACCAAAACTACCTAGATCCGTCTGAAGGACTTGCTCAAATGAAAAAGTACCAAATGGCAGGGTCTGGCTCCCGGGATCTGGCTGCAGGGAAGGGCTTCCCCACTCAGAAAAAAAATTATCTGTCTCCTTGAGACAAGTGTAGGAAGGAGCCCAGAGAACGCTACTGAAATAGAATGCTTTAAGATTCCCCAGCCAAGCGCTTGTCCAAGGAGTCATAAACAAGCAGGCCAGGGAGGTTCGTTGTCCCAGGAGGACAGAACTCACAGCCCCCACCCCCACCCCCCCTGCGACTGGCTCTGCCCAAAGGGGCTCGCTCCCTTAGCCCCTCTGCAGCTTCCACTGGCTTGTTTTCCAGAAACGAGATACGCATTTGCAAAGCCAAACAGACTCTGGCAACGACAACTCAAAATTAGCTCCGCGTTTGGGAGCCTGGAACCCGGTCCAGCTGAGGGCACGGGAAGGCAGCCCAACCCCGGACGTTTTTTCCGGCAGCTGCCGAGGCCCCTTTGCAGGGTTTGCCCCAGGCTGCACCGTGCAACCTCCGTGTCCCGGGAGCCCCAAGCCGTGGAGCACGCGCAGAGAGGGGTTGCCCACCCTACCCGATCGGCGTGGCGGCTCATGCTGCGGCGTCCGGGGGTGCCTCGCTCCAGCCAGGGCGCGCTGCGGACACAGTTTGGGCTGCGGGCCGGGAGACCTGGGAGCTAAGCCCGGCACCGGCACCGCGGCTCCTGAAGGCGCTTGTTTGCGCTGGGCCGTTTGCTTTTGGGATTTCTCCAAAGCAGATGGAGTCAGGGGGCCCGCTATCCCCTGGGGACAGTGATTCCATTGGAAGCTGGCCTTTGACAGGACACACACATGACCTTTGACTAAAATGGCTTTAGGGAAGGAAAAGTGTCCGGACGTTGAAGACCCAGCGTCCAAGCACCGCCATTCACACTTCCACCCCCAACCGCGCTGGGTTAATTTTTCATCTTTCAAGCAGCGCCTGTGAAGTTTGTTGTGCATTTCCCTTTCTTTCTCTAGGATTCGTTCCTGTTTCCTGAAGAGCTTGCTGCAGGACTTTCCTGTTGTGATGTCGGCGGATCCCTAAAACTAGCATTTACAGGTGAATCTAGCACGGCGTACATTCTAGAAAGTTTCTGCAGCACCCTGGGGACTACGACCATTGTATTTCTGCCCCTTGAGTGTGTCACAACTTTTAAAGGGATTTTCACAATCGTGTTACTTTTTGGCCCCTCCAGAGTGTATGGGTCTCTGCTTCTTGCTGCTATTTTACCTCCAAAGAAATAGAAGCAAAGAGATGTGTGTTCAATCTTCTAACCAGAGGGCAAAATCTTGGTCTCTGCTTTGAATGACTAGCCTTAGCTGAACGATATTACAACTAATATAAAGCAAAAATGTGTGACTGCTTCAATTTGGTAGTTACAAAAATATTAGCATTTGTTTTAACAAATAGGCAAATGGGCCATTGATAGCCACAGATACCTTGAATTTATTGACTACATTTAGAACTTCATGTGCGTCGTGCTCTTTACCAGAGACTGAAAGGATGCTCTAAGAATAAGATCTGGCTTCAGAGGTATAAGGGTGAAACCATGGTCTAGCTATCACCAACACTATCAAAACCATTGTCTTTTTTTTCCCCCTAGGTCCTTCAAGGTGATAAGGTCTGGAGATACAGCTCAACGATAGAGCCCTTGCATCACGCATGGGAACACGGGAAGGTTCCATTGCAAGTAGTTCCAAGTAATGCAAGAAAAAAAAAAAAAGAGTCCAATTCCTCATTTAGCCAGGCATGGAAGACTGCCACTAGTTTGAGGCCGGTCTGGGTTAGAGAGTGAGACCTTGTCTTAAAAACAAACAAGAAACATGAACCCAGACGGCCAGGAACTATGGACTTGTGGAAGGAGCCCTGGTCAAGCAGTCAGCAGCTCACACGGTTCAGTGCCATCGGAGGCGCCACAGAGATCTGCAAAGAATGAGATGCCCCCATGTTCTCATCTCCCGTCAGCTTGGAGACGGACTCAAGGGACAGTGACCCTCCGCTTTGAAGGACTGGAGGGAGTTAGGCAGGAAGACAAAAGGAGGAAGGACATGCCACCCCTCCCCAGTCTGCCCTGAACACAACAAAAGCTGCACACACACACACACACACACACACACACACACCGGCTGCATTCAGAGAACTAAAAACAGTTGAACCCAGCAGGAGCGCCTGGTGTGGGAGCCTGTGTCCACAGAGGGGAGTGTGGGTTTGGACTCTGACCCGCCTCGTGAGTCACTGTAGGAAACTTGGACTTCATCCTGTAAGGCCAATGAGTTGACAGAACTAGCCCCGGGTTATCAGCCCACAAGAAAAAGGATGCAGGAGTCAAATATTGTTGTACAACCAGAATAATATTTATATCAGTGTGGGGCTTAAGCTCTACTGGCCACATGCAGTTTCTTTCCTTTTTTTTTTTTTTTTTTTTTTTTTTTTTTTTCTAGTCAGAAAAATGTAAGCAATGTGCTCAGTAAGCCTCGCGTTTCTCATCGATAAGACGGGATGGTGGTATGTGCCGTGAGGGTTAAAGGAAACTGTGTAAGTAAAAGCCTTAGCCTTGCTTCAGGGCGAGTCTATGAAATAACAGGTAGCTGCGGTTGCAATGCAAAGCGTTCCGGTTTGCACAGTGAGTGACTACAGACGAACTAGAAACATCTCTCCACTAGGAAATTCTCCTCACCCTTCCTTTCCAGTCCATTGGAGATTGGTGGCCTCGCTCCCTTCTCTCCTTATCATTGAGAGCCCTCTTGACTTCCATGTCAGTTTGTGCATTTCCTCAAACTACCCCTACCCCAGACCCCTGCGAGCCACCCACATGGGATGCTACCTGCTAAACATCTATACCGTCCCACAGCCATGGCTTATGCCACTGCCACGGTTACGCGGTATACGACCTTGCCTGGGTGTGCGAACCTGCTGCAGGCCTTGCAAGTCTGAGCCGGTTGCATCTAGCCATCTTTTGTCAAAAAGCCTCCCCTTCTCCAGCAAAGTCCTCAGCCGTTTGGAGGCGGGGGGGGGGGGGGAGGGGAATGGGGGGGGTGCTACTTCTTGTACCTGCTCTGGAAAAACTTAGCTGCGTTTTCAACTTCTCTGCGGCTCAGAGGTGCCTCTCCTGTATTTGCGAACTCGTTGTTCATTTTCTCAGAAACATGCAGCCGCCCCCTCCCTCTCAATTTCTCCCCGACTGATTTCATTTATAACGCAACTGCTGAATGTAACTCAGTATTCTTAAGGCTGAGCATACAGGGACCAATAAAATATCACTGCACAGAAGCACATTCAAGCTCTTCATATGTACTGAGCTAATTTTTTTGATGTGTTGTCTCTTTCATATCATTTACCCCAAGTAAGCTCAGATTTTTTAAATCCTACTTTTAATATGGGTTCTCAAATGCTTCGACCCCCCCCCTCTAGCCCACCATTCAAAGGTAGGGGAGAAAACATCATAAATAGGACAAGGGGATGTGGACCTGTTGTTCTTTGAAGCGAATCCAATCTCTGTCAGGATATCAGCAGTCTAGTTCAAGTAGTGTCAAGATAGAAAACACCGATCAGCATCCGTGGCATAATCCAGCAGAAACCACCAGGCCTCTGCTGAATCGGTACAAGTCAGTGGGAACAACCAGGACACCAGGAGAAGTTCTCTGCCATGCCTCTCTCAATGAACTGAAGACCATCAAAGACTCACCAACGAAGTGTTGCAAGCCTAGCTCTGCAAGCACCCCATCACTATCCATCAAGTCCTACTTATACTCTCTCCAAACCTCACATGTCCTCCCACTGGTCTTGCCTCAGCAAAACACCATGTAAGTCTACATCACATGACATATCCAGAAACTTCCACTTCAACCCCATGTCAGTAAGGGGCTCCTTACTTATCTGCTATTGTTTCCACTATCTCTTCCTTGAGAAAACAACAATGTATGTTAGTATGGGTGTGTACACATGTTGCTAGGAACATACATTCTCTCTCTCCTCTCTTGAAAGGATGCACAATCGTATGCACACACATGTATGCACACACAGAGGAAGAGAGGGATACACACACACAAACACACAACTCACACACACAGAGAGAAAGAAGAACACACAGAGGGCACACACATACACACACATTCCCAGGAACATTCGGCCTATAGATTCCCAAGGCCAATTCTTCCTCATGCTTCAGGGCTTTTTTGTCACCTCCTTAAAGAGACTTTGCCTCCATGGCCCATCTGGGGAGCTTTCTAACTGGATATTGATCCACCTTTATTGTTGCTTTCAGATCATCTGTTCCCATGCCATGATGAGAATCTCCTGTTCTTGGTCCTTGTTCATTTCCTGTTGTTTCCTCTAGGCTGAACCAAATGGAACCTCGGACCCTTGTCCTGTCCAGTACTATACCATATCCTCGCCATATCCTCAGTTCCCAGGATTTTCCTTGTATTGTTTTGTTTTGTTTTGTTCTGTTTTGTTTTGTTTTTGAGTCAGAGTCACTTGTAGCCCAGGCTGGCTTCAAACTTAGAATGCCCCCAAGAACGTTTTTTGCACTTCTTGTTCTCCTATCTCTACCTCCTAGCAGCTGAGATTACAGACATGTGCTGCCGTGCAAGTTTAAAAAGCATTGTTGATTATATTCGCTCAAAGGCCAGAACCATTTTTGCTCTTTAAAATTTGTTTCTTAGTGGAAAATGCAAGTCTATGTTCCTCTCCAAGAGGATTCTTTAGCAGATAAACTAGAGAAGAGAACACACACACACACAGACACACACACACACACACACACACACACACAGGACAGGCAGAAGAAATCCAAAAGAAAAAAACCCAGCATGTTCAAATTTCAATGGGCCACTGAAACATCTCTTGCTGAGAGAACAGTCAAGAGGAATCAAAAACTGTAAGTTAGAAAAGAATCAGGAGACCAAGCTTACACGGCTGCCGATGAGTCAAAAGAGGCCAAGCAGCCGTCTAAGAAGATAGCGATGGCTGCTGCTGGGGCCTCCAAATGGCAGCCCCTAAGAAGACACTGTTGTTGTAGATCAGATTCTACAACAGCCATAGGCATCGGTTCTTCTAAAAAGGAAAAACAGTTCCAACCAAATTCCATGAATTCACTGTTTTTAATTGCTGAGTAGTATTCCGTGGTTGGAACTGGAAAATATCATTCTAAGTGAGGTAACCCAACCACAAAAGAATACACATGAAATGCAATGTGGATATTAAATGATAAGTGGATATTAATTAGCCCAGAAGTTCTGAATACCCAACGCACAATTCACATATTAAATGATTCCCAAGAAGAAGGAAAAAGAAGGTCCTGGTCCTGAAATGGCTTGATCCAGCATTGTAGGGGATTTTTAGACAGATGGTCTGATTTAGTTTTTAGCTTTTATTTCCTTTTTTTTAAAAAAAAAAAAAACAACTTTATTGAGGTGTATTCTTGATATGTAATTCACTGATTTAAACTGTGTGCATCGATAACTTATGAACATTTAAATAAATGTGCAACCCATATCATGATTGATTACAGAACATTTCATCACACACACAAAAAAACAGACACCATATTCCTTATCTGTCATTCCTCATGTAACCCAGACTCCTGGCCCTGGGTGATCACCAGCAGAGACTGTAGATTTGCGTGTCTGAGCCATATCCTATGACTAGAACCATCCAATAACTCTTTGTCTATGATTGGCATCTGCTGACACCTTTGAAGATACATTTTTGTCATAAGTTTCCATTTTATATGGGATGTATGTGAAAGAATATGGACCCTTGTAGAGGTATTGGAAGGTAAATGAAGGTAGGATCCCTTAGACAGAATTCACTGCGGCCTGGTAAACTGTCCAAATTCCTGAGCCCTAGGATGACAGTGAGAATGGAACAGCCAAGAGGGTTGGCTGTATCGGTCACCACAGAGGAACAGGAGAAAGAAATGGAATCCAGTTCACGCAAACTACCTCAGCAGCCCTGCTGCAGCGGGGGCTACTTGCGCAGGATCTTTTATGCCGCCAGGACCCACTCTTTAAAAACAAAGTTCCTCCGTCAAAAACTCTAGCTGCTGATCTTCATATGTCACTTCTTCATCTCTAAAAAGATGATAAAAATAATTCCTGCCCTCTAGGCACCTCATCAGAGAACTGAAAAGTCATTACAGTGAAATACGAGGCTGCGTGGAGAAGACTCGGACCGCTGCAAACGCTTGGTACGTGCTTGCGCTTCCTGTTGATTAGCCACGGTTCTTTACATGTTGTCCTATGCATAAAGCAGCATGAAAAGGGGGTAGTGGGGGGCTGGAGAGATGGCTCAGCGGTTAAGAGCACTGAGTGCTCTTCCGAAGGTCCTGAGTTCAAATCCCAACAACCACATGGTGGCTCTCAACCATGCGTAATGAGATCTGACGCCCTCTTCTGGAGTGTCTGAAGACAGCTACAGTGTACTTACATATAATAATAAACAAATCTAAAAAAAAAAAAGGAAAAGAAAAGGGGACAGTGACGCATTTAAGAACGCTATCAACTATTATCGCGAGATATTCACGCTGCATTTTAATAGATGTTATAACACGTGAGCTGATTCATCTGATGCCTTAAAATGACTTATTATCCGGGTGAGGTGATGCATATCTTTTACTTCCAGCACTCAGGGGAAAGAGACAGACAGATCTCTATACATTTGTGACCAGTTCTAGACTAGCCAGGGCTACACGGTGAGACCTTGTCTCAAAAATCAAACAAAACAAAATAAGCAAGCAAACTTAATGGAAAGTGAGAGTTGAGATGTTTGGGCTTCATATCCAGAGTTTAAACATGATGGAAGCAGCAGAATTTCTCCATATTCCTAGTCCCGGGATCAGAAAGTACACATCGGCTTCCTGGACTTTGCACATACCTGTCCCCCTACAGTCCTCTCCTACAGTTCCTTTGCTTTCCTGTTACTATTCCCTAGGCCCCAGACCTGTAAATGACACCTTCTTCTTAGCCTTCCCGGGATATCTGCTAAAAATATGTCAGAAATCAATCTCTGTAGGGTTATCACTCTCCAGACAGACAAAGTCAACATTAGGACAGAACCATCTCTCTGCGTCACACACAACTGTGAGTGGCCAAAGGCTTATTGATGTTGTCACTGGCAAATGAACCAATTATCCAGAGAGGTGGAGTCAGGGGGTAGCTGGTGGAGAGCTCTTGGTAGCCAGCCTACAGAAGGTGATTTGAATTAGTGGGCCCGCTCCCAGCTTCCCCTGGATTGTCTTCCCTGGGTATTGGACTCTGCTCAGATTTAGCCCCTCCCCTCACCCCCTCAGCCCCTCCCCTCACCCCCCTCAGCCCCTCCCCTCACCCTCTCAGCCCCTCCCCTCACCCCTCAGCTCCTCCCCTCACCCTCTCAGCCCCTCCCCTCACCCCCTCAGCCCTTCCCCTCACCCTCTCAGCCCCTCCCCTCACCCCTCAGCCCCTCCCCTCACCCCATCAGCCCCTCCCCTCACGTTGTCTCCGCAGCAGCTCCCGGTAGGAGCTCCAAGCATGGGCTTAAGTTGGCAGCTCCCTGCATGACCATCGCTGATGCTACACCACAAGCAGCTACAGAAAATAAGCCCGTCTCATTTGTCTTCTTGCCCTGGAGTCAGGATTAAAATGCTCATCAGTCTGTTTGACAGATATTTATTGAGACGCTAATGTGTGCCAACACTGTTAAACACAAACATTTCACAGAAATGGAGGGTTTAACTCTGAAAGGAATTTTGTGAGAATGAAAAGAGACTCGAGGGAAGAAACATCTTACAGAGCGTTCTAGTGCCTGGGTAAGGAACACTCTGGTGACAGATCTTGTTTCACTATGACAAGGATACTTCTTTCGGTTAAAAATAACAGGGGTTTAGCTGGGTGTGGTGGTGCACACCTTTAATCCCAACAATAGAGAGGCAGAGACTGGTAGATCTCTGTGAATTCAAGGCTAGCCTTGTCTTCAAGAGTGAGACACTGTCTCAACATCATCATCATCAACAACAACAACTACCAAATAAAAGCCACCCACGATAATTTAAACTTGGCTGTAAAGCCAGAGAAAATGCAAATGTTTGTTTTGTTCATTACAGGTTTTACCAACAACCGTAAAGCACCCACAAGTTAGCGGTCAAAGACGTTCACACCACCCACATTTGCAAAGCGACTGATACCACGTCTCACCCTCTGCACCTCTCTCACCCCCCCCCCTAGGCTGGTTTATGTCTCGCCCACGCTGGGCTGACCAAAGGACTTGTAAAAGTTTAACTCAATAGGGTTGCACAACTTTGAAAGTTTGTATTGCTGCTCAGCTAATGAATGAGATTCTTCAAACGTCTCCTGAAGATGTTCCCAGCGGGGAGGAAGAGTAGAACGAGTTGTCACAAGCACGAATGTCCTCATCGGGCTCAGGTGAGGCTCTACCAGGTTCACTACAGACATGTCCCACTGTTTCTTTGCGTCCTTTGTGACATTTAGGTTCTTAAAAGTCGTGTTTCCCCTTCCTGAGGTGATGCAGGCATTTGATGTCTGCACGCTGTGGTGATGGTTTCACAGGTGGTTGTGTCTCTCCAAAGACAACAAACTGCACAGTAAGGATTTGTAGCCCTGTGTGATGGTCCTAACTTAGTGAAACTGTTGGGAATAAGAAGCAACAATTTCCTCACTGAACCAAAATCACAACCCACTGAACACATTGTTGCGAGTCTTTAGTCTCTCGGGAAGCAAGCTTAAGGGAAGCGGGCTTTCAGCTAGACTGTCACTCTTCCTTTGCTCCTTAAAGGCTGCTGATATGTTTCCCTTAACCATCCATCATGGCACTAACTGCGATAAATGTCACTTACCACCTTTTCTTGGTCTGCCATCCTCTCTCATCTGGACCATTAAGCATGCCCTCCTAATCCCTCTCCTCCAATCCAGTGTGAGCCTATGACAACCCGCCCTTCCTTGCTGGAGTCAGAAAGATCCCCCCCCCCAAATCCTTATCCATCACCTAACTTACCGCTTCCTGCCCTGCAGGGTTTCTCATTGTCCTGAAGACAAGGGGCCTCAGTTTCTCAGACGAGATCAGCGGTGACCTCTAGGTAGCTGCACACAGACAAGAGCTGATAGCAGATCACAGGTCCCAAGCACAGGCTCCGGGAACCGTCCACTTTTGTCTAAGACCTTGTGAGAGAGAGCTAGAGCCACCAGAAATGAGCATCTGTTACCTCCTGCTGAGCTCCATAGCTCATGATATCTCTGTCTCGTCTTAAAGTCGGCATCAGAAACAATCCCCATTCCCCACCCACCCCCCCTGCGCGCACGCGCGCTTGCGTGCACCCCATCAACCCAGTTAGCATCACAGAAGTTCTTTCTCCCTTGAGACCTCCTGCCCGTGCTTCCTTCTACTGGAACTTCTTTCTTCTTTCCGTCATGGTAACTTACACCTTCAGGTCTGGACTCTTCAAAAACCAGTCTCCCCTACCCTCTCGTATTGGCTTAGATTAGGTTTAAAAACCAGGGTGTGCTTTTTCGAGCAGCGCTCCTTTTCTGGAGTCTTGGTGTAGCCCTTGAGAGCAGGGGTTGTATTGAGTTACTTTGTAAACTCTTTGTCTAGATACTTAATAGGTAACCGGGTGATCAAAGAACCAAAGGAGTAAATGGATGGACAAATAGATACGTTAAGAAATAAAGCGTGTGTTGCTGATTGCCTACTGCTGAGTGTTTCCCGTAGAACATGTGCCTTCCTAGAATATACTGATAGATTTCTAGGAACTTGCCATTTGTCATGATAAAAAGCAACAGTAACAACAACAACAACAACAACAACAACAAACAACAAACCCTAAACCTTTTTTGGGTTATAGGAACTAAAAATGTCAAGCTTCTTTAATTTATCCTTGCTGTCTGTAATAAAAAGATGCTGGTCTTTCTACAATATTTTCAGTCACAGGTCTGCCCACCGTCTTCACACATGCCAACCAAGACTACACAGTAGACAGCATTGATTGTCTTAATGAGTTTAGAATTTATCTTGGTTGTCATGTTTTGTTTTTTCCAGTCTCTATGATAAGATAGAGATATGAATGCTTGGGTCCACAGAGGCCATAGGACTAAAGGAAAATCTTCTGGAAAGGTCCAAGCAGAAGATGATAAAGGCCAGAATACAGAAGGGCAGTACAGACCGTGAATTTGCAGAATGAGGAAATATTTGGAAGGTCAAACTTTTCATGTTTAAGAACAGAAGGACATCGCTACAGAGAGGAGAAGGGGCGGTAATCTCAGAGAATCAGCAACTGGAACTCGGGGGGGGGGAGCCCCACTACCCCAGCTCATGAGTGAAAGGAGACAGTGGGCTCCTTTGAGATTTGTTCAGTTTAATTTGCGAACTTTCATAAGAAATAAATGTAATAATAACCTCTCTATATCCATCGACAAGATGCCTTGTATATAGTGGTTCAGCTTTCTCTGGAACTGAATGGAGACTCAGTATATTATAAACATTTTTATTCTTAATTATGTGTATGTGAATAGGTGCGCTCATGAGTATAGGCGCCCATGGAGGCCAGAAGAGAATACTGGGGTTACAGAGTCATCCAATGTGGGTTCTAGAAAACAGACCCAAGTCCTCTGTAAAAGTAATACATGGTCCTAACCACTGAGCATTCTCTCCGGCGCCTCAGTGCAACCCAGTGATATAATATCAATCAACCTAATTTGTACTGTGAATGTAGCAGAGAAAGAAACGTCGTGATTGGCCTAAAAAAGAAGCCAACAGAGAAAAGACTGGAAGCCCCTCCCCCCAGCAAGGATTATGGGTAAAGGGGCGGAGCACGCTAGAGAGAAGCTATACCTAAGAAAGTGTAAGCCTTCGGCAAATGATTCATGGAGGTGCATGGCTTTCGTGGTCCAGTGCCGTTTGAGCGGCTAACATTCCCAACTCTCTGGCCAGTTTCTCAGGTCTCTATAATTGTCCCAATTTCTACCACTATCCACATCTCCCCTGTCCAATTCTTTGTTCTGCGCTGCTGCTCTCTCTCTCTCTCTCTCTCTCTCTCTCTCTCTCTTTTTCCCCCTGTTCATTCACTTCCCTGTTCAGCTTACACGTCCAGGTCATCACAGCCCATCGTTGAGAAAAGTCAGGGCAGGGACCCAAGCAGAAACTGAAGCAGAAACCGTGGAGGAAGGCTGCCTACTTATTCAGCTCGGCTCAATGACCTCCAGTTGGCGCAGGGCAGGTTGCTCAGGCCCCACCTCCCTGCCCACCTCTTTGCCCATGTGGATTCGCACCTGCTGTTTTTGCTCTGGATCTAGCTCTGTCCTTTCACCTCTGCAGCTGGTGACCCTTTCCCGGCTGGATCTCTGTAGCAGTTGTTTCTTCCCCTGTAGTGCTTTGGTTTTGTTACCAAATTAAGAGTTTATCGCATTTCTATCATGCCACTTCAGAAACCTCTGCTGTAGGCTCTGACTTGTATTTCTTTTGTAAGCCCATAAACGCATACATAGAGAAATAGATGTGCCGTGTCATGGTGTGAGAGTCAGTATGAGTAACTGAGGTTGTATTAAGAAACCTGGATTTGCCTCAGCCACATTATCAAAGTAGGCAGGATTATCAGGCAAATTGTTGTGATCGAAAGAACTCCACCTTGTGAATTTATTGCATTTACTGTGATTCGATAATTATGAAAAGACACAAGCATGTTCACATGTCTCTGGCATAGCACATTCATGACATTCATATTTGCCAGGGCTACATGTAAGGAGAGCTCATGGAGGAGAAATGCCCATCATCTACAAATATGAGAGAATGCAGGTGTCATAAAAAATGACTTATAAAGATTTACCAACTCTCATAATCAGTACATTTGAGCTTCTAAGTTTTCCCAGATCCTTGGACCTCTTCTGTTCTCAGGAGCACAATTCTGTTTTTTTTTTTCCTACCCTTTTTTTTTATCATTATTGATTATCATTATTATTAATGTGTGGGATATGTGTGTTTGTGTGGTTATGTGACTCTATATATGTACAGGACAAATTGGGTAATCTTTCTCAATTATTATCTACCTTGGTTAAAGTTTTATTTATTTATTTTATTTATTATGTTTGTGTATACACATGTATACATGTAGGTACATGTACCATTGCATGTATGCGGAGATCAAAAGACAATTTTTTGAAGTTCATTCTGTTCTTCTCCCTTTATATGGATTCTGGGGCTTGAACTAATATTGCCGGGGCTTGAACTCATATTGCCGGGGCTTGAACTCATATTGCCAGGGCTGCGCTGCAAGCCCCTTTACCCACCGAGCCTTCTTCCTGGCCGTCTACCTTAGCCTTGAGATAAGGTCTCTCACTGAAGCTGGAGCTTCTGAATTCGGTTAGTCTATCTGGCTAATGAGTTCCAGAATCTGGCTATCTCACCACCACGCCCTTCCCCAGGCCCCAACATTAGATTACAGATGTGCACCTGGCTTTTTACGAATGTGCTGAGGTCCAAACACGGGTCCACCTGTTTATCCTCCAGGGAGGATCAGGAGTTCCGCCGTCGTTTGGCCCTTGATGTGTACATGTGGCAGCTACGTTATTGGCTGAGACATAACCCCAGATCTTTCTCTTTCTTAACACACTGCTATTATTTCTACCACTGCACATAAGTCCTCGCTGATCCAATTTTTTTTTTATTGCACAAGAACCTAGAAATTCCCGTAGATGTCTCCATTCTGTAACCCATGCCCATAACATTAATGGTTTCTCTTTTGTACAATCCAATGCGAAGCCACACCCAAATATATTGCTCTAGCATAGTATTTATCCATGTGACAAACTGAGAAATTCAACACCCTGGAAAGTATGACTAAGTGGTCTTACTACAATAATAATTTTCACCGGGGTGGATGAGGGACTTAGAAAAAGGGTCGGCTACTATCACAGCCTCAGAGTGGTCCAAAGCTACATTTGGCTTTCGATTTCACTCGTAATTCAAAGAAGCCATAAAAGACTCAAGTGAAATCTGGATGGTTTGATTAGAAACACGTGAGGAACGGACAGCACTCGGCACGTGCTTCACGTTTCTTCCTCCACGTGTGCCAAAAATTAATCATCATCTACCCTGTGATGTTCCAGAAAGAAGAATCACCTCAGCTAGCCCTGGGAAGGACAGAAATGGGGTCAGGAAAGCACTGGACCAGTCCGGGACATCTGTTGGGAGCATGTGACTTCCACGTAGAATGGGCGTGGCCCAGGCATGGCTCTTCTCAGTCTCCCTTCCAGCTCTCCATGCGGCCTCTCATGACCCTCCCCTCCTGTAGCCTAGTGCCCAGTTCTGAACCTCTATAACTGCTTTTCCCAGAACACTTCCTTTCAGAAGCACAAACTCCAGCATGGAGCAGACACACACAGGCTTTGGAGCTGGGAAGTCACAACATGGAGTCCCAGACGCCATCTATTGTGAGGAATTCACAGAGTGTCTTTGAGCCTCCGTTTCCTTCATCTACAAATCAAGGATGTCAAGGCCTCCTCTGAAGAGGGCTTGTTGGCTGAATGAACCAGCTTCGTGAAATGTATTACCATCAAGGAAGCCAAAAAAAAAAAAAAAAAAAAAAAAAAGTGTGCAGTGACTCTCATGGCTTCTTTCTGAGTGAGAACATTCTCACCCTCAGTACACTGGAGCCTAAATGGTCACTAAGCATAGAACCCCAACAGCAGTGTTCAGGGCTGGGAAAGACACAATGGACCTGGTACCTAAGTACCTAAGATTAAACCAGGGTGCAGTATAGAGGTCTTAATGTCATCGAGGCTCTCTTAGATTGGGAGTGAATTAGATGACAACAAGTCCTCCTATTAATGTGTCATAAAGAGAAGAGAGATGGAATAGTCAGGAAAGCAACAAACCTGAAGCCCAGAAGCAGTTTTTATGGGAAGACACTAGTGGATGCAACATTTCATACCCAATTAATCACAAAAGAATACACATGGAATGCAATCACTGATAAGTGGATATTAATTAGCCCAGAAGCTCTGAATACTCAAGACACAATTAGCATATCAAATGATTCCCAAGAAGAAGGAAGGAAAGGGCCCTGGTCCTGGAAAAGACTTGATTCAGTATTGTAGGGGAGTACCAGAACAGAGAAATGGGAGGGGGGTGATTGGGGAATGGGCGGAGGGAAGAGGTCTTATGGAACATATGGTGAGGAGGGAACCGGGAAAGGGGAAAGCATTTGGAATATAAACAAAGAATATAGAAAAGAAGAGGGAGGAGGAGGTGGAGGAGGAGGAGGAGGAGGAGGAGGAGGAGGAGGAGGAGGAGGAGGTAAGGGGAATAGAGATATAGCTTAGCAGTTAGGAGCACTTGCGATTCTCCCACAGGACCTGGGTTTGATTCTCAGCACCCACATGGCAGTTTACAACCCAAGAGATCTGATACCCTCTTCTGGCCTCTGTGGCGCAGAGACATACATGCAGGCAAAGCACCCATACACACGTTTTTAAAAGTAGATGAATAAATATCTTGAGGCCAGGATATGCTTGCAACACTGATTAAGTATGGCTACAGAAGAGACAAAGAGGAGACTTGCTGAGAAACCGGGCTGGCATGGTGCCTAGGCTAGTTGATCAAGGTCTCACCAAGTTAGGGCAAAAATTTTAGACTTAATATTGAAATTAAGTCTTCCCATCTCTACGCATACAATCTTGCCCCCTTATTTTTTTTAAAATTTTTTATTAGATATTTTCTTTATTTGCATTTCAAATGTTATCCCCTTTCCTGGTTTCCCCTCCGGAAACCTCCTATGCCCCCCAGCTCCCCGCCCACCCCCCCACCCACCCCCACCACCACCCTGCTCACCAACCCACCCACTCCCGCTTCCCTGTCCTGGCATTCCCTACATTGGGACATGGGGCCTTCTCAGGACTAAGGCTCTCTCCTCCCATTGATGTCCAGCAAGGGCATTCTCTGCTACATATGCATCTGGAGCCATGGGTCCCTCCATGTGTACTCTTTGGTTAATGGGTTTAGTCCCTGGGAGCTCTGGGGGTACTGGGTGGTTCATATTGTTGTTCCTCCTATGCCGCCCCCTTATTTTAATTGGTTGTATGGTTCTCCCACACTCTGCTAGTCCTCACTTGGTAGATTCCTTTTTAGGTTGTTCTCATTTGTTTATTATTTTGACTTTGAAGTCTCCCTGTAGGAGAAACTACTAAATCCAGACTTGTTGGATCAAAGACTATGCTCTTATAAAATCTGAGTGTTATTTTCAATTCCCCTATTAAAAAAAAAAAAAAAAAAAACAATTGTTATCTGCTTGGACTCCAACCCCGGCATGATTGCATCCATTTCTACAGACCGTTCACAACGTTTCATTATCGTGCTTTTAAAACTTGGCTGATCTGATAGTAAACTGTTCACGGCCTTACTCACCCCACCTTGCGTTTCTTTTAACTGTGGGGATGGCGTGCTCGAGTGCTTTTCCACCGTGCGCATTCCCCCCACCCCTGTTCTGAGAATAACTTTAAATTTTCCTTGCCAATTCCTCCGTACCCTCGGATCCTTATCGTCAGTGTATTAAGAAAATGAATATATTGACCACTATTTAGTTTATGATCTATAGGTTTGAGCTCATAGACGTCTCTTCCATGTCGAAATTTTTATTACATGTACCTGTCTGTCAGTCTGTCCGTGTACATATGTGGGAAAGCAGCACTCATCCCACTATCTGCATATGGAAATCAGAGGACACCTCTGAGAAGTCGTCCCTCTCACACCATGAGAGTTCCAGGGACTGAACTCAGGTTGTCAGACACGGCAGCTATCTCACTGGGCCCACTCCAATAGTTTTTTAGAATCCACTCACGTTTCTAATCATCACTTTAGGAATCAAGCAACTTAATGTCTATAATGTCTCTTTTTTCAATATTCTATGTATAATACGCAGTTATATTCTTTTTCTGTATGACATGAAAGACAGGTTTTAATTTATGATCCTATTTTTCTTTTGAGCAATTGTCTTATTCCCGTTTAACATGATTTATGTTTGCTTCAATTCTCTTCTAGTTTTTGATCCTTTCTCTTCTTTTCTCATCTTCAGTTTATAATCTGTTTTTATCTTGTTTCATATGTCAGCATTTTTTTTGTTTGTTTTGTTCTTCACTGAGATCTGTTAGGTGAAAGGCACAGAGGCACAGGAGTCTGACACGGCTGAGCATTTATGTGTGGCGCCACCACAGACGTCTCGGTGGACTCCGATGGGCTCCACTTACCCTGATGGACAATCACAACGACAACTCCTTCTCAGAGCACACAGACTCAGAGCTTCCTTTCACTGCATTTCCCACAATGCCCCTTTCTGCCGCACTTCCCACAATGCCCATGGCGTGAGGCAGGAACATGGATGATCACCGTGTCCATTGCCGGCATGGGCGCCATTTCCTCAGTGATGCTTGCCTCCTTTTGGAGGCTTCTAGTAATATATGTTTATTCTCAGTATGCTCCTCTAGTTAGACCCAAAGTATTACTGTTCTTATGAACATTTTTTTTCGGTGATTTGGGACACCATAAGGTCTAAATGCTCTAGAAATAAATTTTCTTTTATTCTATTGGTTTTGGAAAATAACGTTGAAACAGAAGTGAGTTTTCTTCTGAAATTTCTCCAACTAAGAAACTTGAACAGGAGAGAGCGGATTGATTCATTAGGATTTTGACTGAAGGCCTAAAGAGGGGAAAGACGGAGGCCGAAAAGCACCAGGAGGCCCGTGTGGCATGCAGGGTGTAGCAGAAATGCGCAAACCCCATAACAGTAAGCTTGGGGATGAAGAAAAGCCGGACGGCCAAGCAGACTTTGAAAAGATGGCACTGAAAGAGAGAGAGGGAGAGAGAGAGAGAGAGAGAGAGAGAGAGAGAGAGAGAGAGAGAGAGAGAGAGAGAGAGAGAGAGAAAGTAACTTGACAAATGGCCACTCGCTAACTGAATTTGGTTTGTTTGTTTGTTTGTTTGTTGTAGCAGAAGAGGAAAAGAACTTAACTTTTTCAGTCTGTCGAAGTTCCTGGGCCATTCAATACATGCACAGTTTAGCTAAATTAGCGGAGGCCACAATGCCAGTGGCAAAGGGACAGTTGTGTAGACCGTTTTCGAATTCCTCTGCACGCTATTTTTCTGAATGCTTTTCATTAGGGCATATTCATTATACATAACAATGGGTTTCATTATGGCATTTTCATATACATATATAATGTATCTTACTGAATAGAAAAACTCCCATGCTAAGTGGCCTATTGATTTGCAACTAAGTTGGAGAGAGATGAATATACAAATTTCTCAGGCTGGCCTGGCTCATGTTTCTCCTGCCTCGGGAATGCTGGGCTAAGGTGCCGGAATAATAGATTCAACTCGGTCTTTTTAATGTTTCTCATAAGCTATCTGTGTGATTCCGTGTTCGGTGCTCGCCCACCACAGGTGTACAGTGAGTATTTATTCTACTGAGACGCTTCTTTCCAAGCTAAAGTCGCCGCAGGTGGCTCTACAAGCAATCTGCCTATTTAATAAATATACTAAAAGATCAAGACCAGGATAACTAATTAGAACTCAGTGGTGATGTTGGTTGTACTGAGGACACTGACTTAATCAGAAGAAAAGAGTAAGTCTGTAGTGACTGCAGCCTAAACGTTCACCCAGCAGCTAATAGTACAACTCATTGTTCAGTAGATATGTTTTTGGAGGCATAAACCTTTCCAACAGGGAAATTAAGAGTGAGAAAAGAAATAATTAACACCACTATGTATTTCACACTACTCGTGATCTAAGGAGTTGAGTCTTCCATTAATCTTATGTGTTGAGGCAATTAACCAAAGTCACATGCAGGGAATTATCAGCAGATCCAGGGGATAATCAAGTCTGTTTGTTATTCAGCCTGTGAACATAATAGTAACACTAGAGGCTGGAGTACTTTCATCTAGTTACAAAGGAAAAGCTGAAATATCAATAGTAAAACATTTTCTTTAGGAACTTAGGGTACCAGACCCCGCCAATTTGGTCTCTGACCTTTCCTCTCTATTAGTGATTAAAAAGACAGGCATGGAGCAGGGCGGTGGTGGCGCACACCTGTAATCCCAGCACTTGGGAGGCAGAGGCAGGCGGATTTCTGAGTTAGAGGCCAGCCTGGTCTACAGAGTGAGTTCCAGGACAGCCAGGGCTACACAGAGAAACCCTGTCTAGAAAAAAAAAAAAAAAGACAAGCATGTGGCCTCCCAGGAAAAGACAATATTTCCCAGTTTCCTTGGCAGATATCTATAAGTATGACTAACTTTCTATAATTTCTGCAATTTATTATCCTTTTTTGTGGTTTGATTTTTTTTTTTTAAATATAGTACATGTAAACCAGGCTAACCTCCAACTCACTATATAGCTGAATCTGGCCTGGAACTTTCATTTCTCCTTCCTCTAACTCCGAGGTGCTGAGATCACAGGCAGGCACCATTATGCCTGACTCGCTGGGAATTGTTCTTCAAGGGATCTTGAACCTGCGGTGTAGCTGAGAGTACCTTGAACTTCTGATCCCCCTTCCTCTGCCTTCCAAGCACTTGGATTACAGCCATGAGGCACCACATCCTCTTTCTTATCGACAAGAATGTATATGTTACTGCTTTTTTGTTGTTGTTGCTTTTTTTATTACATACATTCTTTATTTACATTTCAACCATTGTGCCCATTCCTGGTGCCGTTTCCCCCCCCCCCATAACCCATCTCCCCTCTCCCTGTCCCCCAATCAACCCTCTCCCACTTCCCTGTCCTGGTATTCCCCTACAATGCAGAATTGAGCCTTTCCAAGACCAAGGGCCTCTCCTCCCTTTGATGTCCAACAAGGCTCTGCTGCCTGTGTCTGGAGCCATGGGTAACTCCCAGGTTTTGTCCCTGGGAGCTCTGGGAGTACTGGGTGGCTAATGTTGTTCCTCCTATGGTGCTGCAAACCCCTTCAGCTTCTTGGGTCCTTTCTCTATCTCCTCCATCGGGGACCCTGTGCTCAGTCCAATGGCTAGCTCAGAGTAGCCTCCTCTGTCTTTGTCATGCACTAGCAGAGCCTCCCAGGTGGCAATTATATCTGGCTCCAGTCAGCCAGCACTTGTGGGCATCCACAATAGTGTCTGGTTTTGTAACTGCATATGGGATGGATCCCTGGGTGGGACAGTCTCTGGGTGGTCTTTCCTTCAGTCTCTGCTCAGCACTTTGTCTTTGTATCTCCTTCTGTGGGTATTTGGTTCCCCTTTCTAAGAAGGATCAGAGTATTCATACTTTGTTCTTCCTTCCTTTTGAGCTTCATTTGATATGTGAATTGTGTCTTGGGTATTCCAAGCTTCTGGGCTAAGATCAAAAAGTCAGGAGACAGCAGGTGCTGGTGAGGATGTGGAGAAAGAGGAACATTCCTCCACTGCTGGTGGGATTGCAAGCTGGTACAACCACTCTGGAAATCAGTTTGGCGGTTCCTCAGAAAATTGGGCATAATACTACCAGAGGATCCTGTTATACCACTCCTGGGCATATACCCAGAGGATTCCCCCAGCATGTAATAAGGACACATGCTCCACTATATTCATAGCAGCCCTATTTATAATAGCGAGAAGCTGGAAAGAACCCAGATATCCCTCAACGGAGGAATGGATACAGAAAATATGGCATATTTACACAATGGAATACTACTCAGCTATAAAAAAAAATGAATTCATGAAATTCTTAGGCAAATAGGTGGAACTGGAAAATATCGTCCTGAGTGAGGTAACCCAGTGACAATAGAACACACATGGTATGCACTCACTGATTAGTGGATGCTACTGCTTTTTGTATCAGGCACTTTGTTATAAAAAGCTATCTGACTTCCCTTAGTGTTACTGTAGTAGCACATCCCTAGATGTCCATGGCCATCTGAGGATATATAGCTCAGCTAGATATATATCTTGCTTAGCATGCAGAAAGCTCTAGGTTCAGTCTGCTGCACCATATAGGCGTGGCTGCACATCCCTAAAATCCCTATTACTGTACTGGCAGGAGGAAGAGAAATCTGAGGTCATCCTTGACTACACAGTAAGTTTGAGTCCGGGCTAGGCTCCATGAGAACCTATCTGAGAAAAAAAAAAAACAAATACAGGGAAAGAATTTTGTTTCAGAGTTCTGGAGGCTGAGAAGCCTAATTTCAAGGAGCTAATATCCAGTGAGCGTGTTCTTACTGTGTGATAGCCTGACATAGACACCATGCAATGAGACTGTTAAAAGTGGTAATTTTAGGTCCTTTTTTTTTCTTTTTCCATAAAGTCACTGATCTGGTCATGGGGCGCCATCCTCATAACCTTATTTAACTTACTTAGACATCAAATCTAATTAGAACTTGTCTCCAAATACCAAATCAAGTCTCCAGTGCATGAGTTTTGGGAAGGGCAGAAGCCATACGTGGCAATGCAGTAAGGAAGACAGTATCCGGGCCACTCACCGACAGCCATGAATGAGCATCACCAGTGTGGGGGCATCGTGTTTACTCCCGCTGTTCACTTATTGTTTCCCCGCAACGTGTTTTCATTCTAAACAATGCGGGAGTCTTCGTGACACCATATCACATTTAGATGATGCTTTTGTTGTTGAATGCAAGTTTTCTAAATCAACAGACTGATGCTGGAGGCATTAAATGCTAAAGACGACAATGACTGAGATAGGGGAGATAGATGGCTTAGCAATAAAGCACCTGCCTCTTAAGCATGAAGACCTGCATTTAGATTCCCAGCACCTAGGTCAGAAGCGCGCATCATGGTTCATCTTTAAATGCCAGAGCTGAAAGACAGACAGGTACCTAAGCTCACTGGCCATCTAATCTATCTCGGTTAGTGAGTTCTGAGTTCAGTGAAAGCCTTTGTTTCAGAAAATAAGGTGGAGAGACATCAAAGACAGCACACACACACACTAGACTAAGATTGGCACATGCTGGCGACACGTCTGTAATGCCAATAGGTAAGAGCTGAAGCAAGAGAATCAGAAGTTCAAGTTCAAACTTCCCATTAGCAACATGCAAAGTGTAAGGCTAGAATACAGAAGATCCTATCTCAAATGAAAGGAAATCAATTTTAAGAAGACAAGCTAGAGCTGATGTCACGTCTCCCATCTGCAATCTCAGTCCTTCCAGGGCAGAAGCTGGAGGACAGCTGCAGGACTCCGGGGACCCCGCTTCAGAAAACGAGAACAAACAATGGAACCAAAGACAGTCTGCCTTAAAGGAAGGTTTAAGTTAGAAGATGAAAAGAATCACAGCAGCAAGATTGCAAGAAAGAGAACAATGGCTGTATGAGGTTTTGGTGCGTGCGTGTGTGTGTGTGTGTGTGTGTGTGTGTGTGTGTGTGTGAAGGAATTATTTATTCTAGCTAGCAGATTCTGGCATTTTATTTACAAGCTGTAAGCCTAGATTGGGCAGGTTTGTTTTTACTATTCTCACCGATATCCCAACCATATGCCTCTTGTTACTTGCTCTTCGAGTCTTGCCCGGGCTGCCTCTGCCTCATCAGCCTGTCCTCAGGGTGCATTTCTCCTGGCTCATGATCCATCCGGCCTCATGGCTGCCTCCTCCTTCCCATTCTCCCCCTCCCCCTCCCCATCCTCCTTGTCCTCCCTATTGTCCTCCTCCTCCCCATCCTCCCCCTCCTCCCCATCCTCTTCCTCCTCTCCCTCCTCCTTCCCCCCTCCTCCTCCCCACTCTCCTCCTCTTCCTTCTTCCTCTTCTTCCTTCTCTGCCCCTGGACTCTCCTGAGACCCCTCACTCTATCTACAAGTCCTGCCTTCCTCTCTCTACTGCCCAATCACAGGCCCTCCCTAGCCTTTTATTTTTCCATTTATTTATTTTTTTTATTTACACTCCAGATTTTGTCTCCCCCTCCCAGTCCACCACTCTCTGACCATTCCACATCCCTCCTTACCCCTTGTCTCCTTGAGGATGTCCCCACCGCGCACCCCCACCCAACCAGACATCTAAACTCCCTGAGGCCTCCAGTCTCTTGAGGATTGGTGCATTTTCTCTGGTTGAACCCAGACCCGGCAATCCTCCACTCTATATGTGTTGGGGGCCTCACATCAGCTGATGTATGCTGCCTGGTTGGTGGTCCAGCGTCTGAGAGATCTCAGGGGTCCAGGTTAATTGAGACCGCTGATCCTCCTGCAGGGTCGCCCTCCTCTGCTTCTTCCAGCCTTTCCCTAAGTCATCCACAGAGGTCAGCTGTTGCTGTTGGGTGCACATATCTTCATCTGACTCTTTCAGCTGCTTGTTGGGTCTTCCGGAGTGTGGTCATGCTAGATCCCTTCTTGTGAGCGCTTCATAGCCTCAGTAATAGTGTCAGGTCTTAGAACATCCCCTTGAGCTGGATCCCACTTTGGGCCTGTTGCTGGACCTTCTTTTTCCTCAGGCGCCTCTCCATTTCCATCCCTGCCGTTCTTTCAGACAGGAACAAATATAGGTCAGAGTTTTGACTGTGGGATGGAAACCCCCTCCCTCACTTGATGCCATGTCTTCCTGCTGGGGGTGGGCTCCATAAGTTCCCTCTCCCCATGAATATAGAAAATGTGTTACATTTACACAATGGAATACTACTCAGCTATTAAAAACAATGAATTCATGAAATTCTTAGGAAAATGGATGGAACTAGAAAATATCATCCTGAGTGAGGTAACCCAATCACAAAAGAGCACACATGGTATGAACTCTCTGATAAGTGGATATTAGCCCAAAAGTTCAGAATACCCAAGACACAATTCACAGACCATGTGAAGCTCAAGAAGAAGGAAAACCAATGCTTCGGTCCTTCTTAGAAGGGGGATCAAAATACCTGTGGGAGGAGAATCAGAGACAAAGTGTGGAGCACAGACTAAAGAAAAGGTCATTTAGAGACTGCCCTACCTGGAGATCCATCCCATAGACAGTTACCAAACCCAGACTATTTTGGATGCCAACAAGCACTTGCTGACAGGAGCTGATATAGCTGTCACCTGAGAGGCCCTGCCAGTGTCTGACAAATACAGAGGGGGGATGCTCACAGCCAACCATTGAACTGAGCACAGGGTCCCCAGTGGAGGAGCTAGAGAAAGGACCCAAGGAACTGAAGGGGTTTGCAGTGCCATAGAAGGAACAACAATATGAACCAACAAGTACCCCCAGAGCTCCCAGGGACTAAACCACCAACCAAAGAATACACATGGAGGGACCCATGGCTACAGCTGCATATGAGGCAGAGGATGGGCTTTTCAGACATCCTTGAGAGGAGAGGCCATTGGTCCTGTGAAGGCTCGGTGCCCCAGTGTAGGGGAATGCCAGGTCAGGAAAGTGGGAGTGGGTGGGTTGGTGAGTAGGGGGAGGGGGGAAGGGATAGAGGGTTTTCAGAGGGGAAACAAGGAAAGGGGAAAACATTTGAAGTGTAAATAAAGCAAATATCTAATAAAAAATCTAAAAAGAAAAGAAGAGAAAAGAAAAGATACTGAGATAAAGCAGACTCAGAAGCTTGAAAAAGAAAAAAAGTTCCCTCTCTCCACTGTCAGGTATTTCATCCAAGGTCCCTCCCTTTGAATCCTGAGAGTCTTTTACCTCCCAGGTCTCTGGTGCAGTCTGGAGGGACCCCCAACCTCCGATCTCCCAAGGTTGCCTGTTTTCACTCTCTCTGCTGGCCCTCAGGGCTTCAGTCCTTTTCCCTCACCCAATACCAGATCAGGTTCCCCTCCCCCACCCCACCTCACCCCTGTCCACTTTCCCCCCCAGGTCCCTCCCTCCCTCCCTCCCCACTTGTGATTGCTTTCTTCTCCTGCCCAAGTGGGACTGAGGTGTCCTCACCTGGGCCCTTCAGCTTGCTGACCTTTTTGAGTTCTGTGGACTGTATCTTGGGAGGCCCCAGTCTTTCATTAACCAATTAACTTTAAATTGGAAAGCAAGGTTTACACGACAAAGGCTGGTTGAATGTGAGAATGCTCCAGACTGATAGCAACCATATCTTGGGGTTCAGAATTTAGCATTTGTATAAAAAGCAACAGAGCAACCCCCAATCTCTCTCTCTCTCTCTCTCTCTCTCTCTCTCTCTCTCTCTCTCTCTCTCTCTCTGTGTGTGTGTGTGTGTGTGTGTGTGTGTGTGTGCTGTACATGTCTGTGTGCTGGTGCATATACCCAGACATGGAGGTCAGAAGTTGAAGTCAGGTGTCTTTCTCTACCATTCTCCACCTTAGTTTACTTTGTAGTTCTTTGACAATTTCTTACCAGTATATTTCATATGTGAAATACACACTAGTTCATAATTGTGTATACAGGATTTAGGACATTTCACCATCTTGTCCATTCTCATCTCCCCATCCTCACCAAAACGCTTCTCAGCATTCTTCCTTCTGCTTTGATGACTTTTTCCCCCATCCTTGACCCACTGAGTTCAACCAAGGTCGTCTTCATGAGCATGATGGATGGGAGATATCCACAGGAACCATGCTATACCACTGAGGGAAATGGCAGGCCCTCTCCAGTAGCCACCAACTGTCCACAGACCCTTAGTGAGCGGTGCAGTCTCACGAGACCCTTCCCTCTGCATGGCAGACTTTCAAAGGGGCCAGCCTTGTATAGGTCTCATGCAGGTACACAGCTGCAGGGTTCACAGTGAGCTTCAAGAGTACAGTGGCTGTGTCATGTGCAGAGACACTGTTTTATAATTCCCCTCCCCAACCTCATGCTCTATATCCTTTGCCCCCACCCATTCTACCATGCTTCCTAAGTTTTGTGAGTGGGATCTGCCATTTTGTTTGTTTGTTTGTTTGTTTGTTTGTTGAGGCAGAGCCTCTTCCTGAACCTGGAACTTGTATTTTCAGCTAGCCTAGCTGACTAGTGAGTCCCTTGACTTCACATTTCCCTCCACCTCCCACTGGAGTTGATAGGAACACACCACTGTACCTACTTTTTCCAAGGGTACTGGGAATTAGAACTCGGGTCTTTATGCTTGCATAGGACTTTCTCTCCTGAGCCACCTTCCTGAGTTAAAACCCTTTCTCTGCCAGATGGTGGTTGAATGCACTTTTATAGCCCTAGAACTTGGGAGTCAGAGGCAGGTGGATCTCTGAGTCTAAGACCAGTAGTCTGGTTACAGAGTGAGTCCCATGACATCCAGGACTACACACACACACACACACACACACACACACACACACACAAACACACACACACACACACACACACAAACCCTGTCTTAAAAAAAGTTTTATGCACTTTTTATTTCTTATTTTTAGGTATGATTTAGTGTTTGTGTCTGCTTTTCCTATATGCACAAAGGAGAAGGACACAAATAATGGGTTTCATTTTTTCACTTTGTTTTAGCTTATTTTGTTTCCTCATTTACTGGCAGATGGACAATAATTAACCAGTTCATAAATATATTCTTTAACTGGCCCATCACACTTTAGTACAATCAACTTTGGTTCATTTCCTTCTGGAATTTCCAAGCTTTTCTGCCTTTCTTCTTTGTAAAAAGAAAACACCAATAATGCTGAAAGTGCACCTCAAACCTTACGCTCTCTTCCAGTGTAAGATAAAAATGCGGGAGCCCCTGTACTTACTTACTACCTCTGGGATCATTCAAGTAAGTGTTACAGCTCTGAGGGAGAAAGGCTTTCCCAGTGGAAGTGTTATAGCTCTGTTCTGGTGGGAAAACGTTTCCCCCAACGTGTTACAGATCTGAAGGGAAAAGCATCCTGGCAGTCAGGAGCCAAGGAATACCATAAAGTCACACTGCACAACAAGCCTCACACAAGAGATTTATTGGGAGAGGAAAAACCCAGGAGTGTGGCTGCTACTGCCCAGGTGAAAAGCAGCAGAGAACTCAGAAGAAATGGTTTATATAGAGTTTCCAGGGTGGGTCTTTCCAGGGTGGGGATTAGTGGACTTTCAAATTCAAAGCTTGGACTTTTTTTTCTCTATAGGGCAGGAGCTGAGTCAGGCTTTTGGGCAGTTAGAGTGTTCTGTGTGTGGAACCTGGTGGTTAGAGGTCCTCAGAGGAGGAGTCTACCCACTAGTGTGCCTTGAGGGGCTTACAATTCTCAACCTGCTAGCTTGCTGGAAAGCCCAGGGAAGACTCTTAGGCAACCAAAGAATAACTTGTAAAGTCAAAATAAAAAAAAGCAGATCACATACTTCCAACATACAACGGCACAGAATACACCATTACCATTCCCAAAGAGAGAAAAGGAAGCATAGTGAGAAATGATCGACTCAAAGAAAGACTGAAAGCCAGTAGTGTAAA